>PVHX01003597.1:0-140918 GCA_004024805.1 Geosciurus inauris
GAGGAGATAAGAGAGAAGCAACAGATACCGTCCATCTGGATTGCAGCTGGCCTCCTCTGTCTGGTCCCACATGATTCACCCATCAACCGGCTGGAAAACCTGAACTTAGTGGTCCTCAGAGGGCTAGAACACCCCACCCAGACTGGGATCTCCAATGTCTTTGCACCACCTGGGGAATGGAGGGACAATTCAGTCACCATCCTAGAGGGGAGGACGGTATGGCACAGCCTCATCTGTTGCTGAGTTTAATGGTACGAGGGGCAGCATACCCTTGTTCTGAGAGACACTAAGTAACACAGGGGTGCAATAACTAGAGAGGTATAAAGAGAATGTGTAAAGTCCATGAGATGGATCATAGAAAGGTCCTAGAACAAGATCAGTGTGAATTAGAGGACAGAAGTGCTCTAGGGAGCAACTTAAGTTCATATCATACCCCCAAAGGAGGAAAGTTTATGTCACTGAATTCAGATATCATTAAGGATGGCATTGGTCACAGTGGCTTTTGAACAGAATATGAGAGCAGATTTTTAGTAGTGTGCTATGAGAAAATTAGGAGGGCATTGGAAAGCATTGAAAGCAGCCAGATGCACATGATGGAGTAATCTTTCTACCACTATTTGGTGTGGGTCAAGCTATAGTGCCCCATTCTTGTTCAATCATGACATCCTACACAGAAATGTCAGAGCACATCCACTCAAGTTAATACTGCACAGGTACATAAACTCCCCCCCATCCAAGTATTTTCATGACTAGCTTCTTTGTCTCCCCCGCTCTCATCTCAAGAAACTAAATACTCTTAATGTCTGTGTCTACATTTAAATTACTGAGGGTAATTGAGAAAGTCTAGAATCTATTAGCTCACACCAACCCCAGGATGTCCCAAACCAGAAAATCTAGATGAAATGACCAAATCCTCCCATGATGCCCAAAGGAAAGTTTAGGAACTACTGAGAGGACAATGAAACATGAACTTGGGGACCTGGTGACAAATATACTTATTTAGGGACCCTGTTTTGCCAAAGCACCAGCAAATGAACCTTCCTTCTGACTTTAATGGACACAAGAAACTACCTAACCTTCCCTCATTGACTAATAAAATTTAAATATACTCATTTATTTATTTTTTAAAAATGATTCCACCATCTATAGATGTGAGCTTCTGCTAATTTTCCTTCATGGCACCTTCATGGCTAGGTGAAGGAGGCAATTATAAAACTGATGATAATAAAACATAACTGATGTTAAAAATAAGGAGAGGCCTAGGGAAACTCATAGCAGGGAATCAGTCTTAATGGGGAAAACAGAAAAGGCTTCCCAGAGGAAGTGACATTTTAGCTTAGACCCAAATGTAATTAAAAGAGAGCTACATGTGCAGAAGCAGAAAGGTGAGAAGATAGGTTGGTCTTAGACACAGTGACAGGGGTTTCAACGCTGGGCACAGTGGCACACACCTGTAATCCCAGCACTTAGGGAGGCTGAGACAGGAGAATCGCGAGTTCAAAGCCAGCCTCAGCAATGGCGAGGCGCTAAGCAACTCAGTGAGACCCTGTCTCTACATATACACAAAATAGAGCTGAGGATGTGGCTCAGTGGTCGAGTATCCCTGAGTTCAATCCCTGGTACAAAAAAAAAAAAAAAAGAGGGGCTTCAACATGACTAGGAAGTATGGAGCAGGGGGCAGTGAGACCACCACCATCTGTACCTGGCAAACACACAAACCAGCTTGTCCATCTACTCAAAAACATACACTTTACCCCCATTTCTCCAGGTCCCTTTCTCTACATAAGTTCATGCTTGTAGCCCAGAAAACCAACACACCCACTGGCATGTTGTAACACCTGGCTGTCACCCTTCCCCAAGGCTCTGACAGGGTTCATGGTTGCTAGCATGGATCCTGCTGCCTGTCACTCCCTCTCTTCTGAGCTATCCTAGCAGCTTCATCCTTATCCTTACAGTAACCTAGCCCTCTTCATATACAAACTTCAGTGGAAGTTTCAAGTCTCAGATTAGTCTTCTCTAACCTTCTTGAATACACTCATCAGGTTTTCAAGTTTGTGTGTGTGCACGTGCACACACACACACACACACACACACACACAACACTGCAGCAATTATAGGACTAAGCAAACAATAGCTGTTCAAGGACAGAATCACTTTTTTAGTGACCAGTCCATTTTGAAAGGTTATATGTACAACCCCTAACACTTTTCAATATAATAGCTGCCTTATTGTAGGTCCGGGTTGCTATTATTTTGTATCTGCTTTCTATAGTAGTTCAAGATGTTATATGTTTAGGAGGAAAATTATGTGGCTTGGTATCAAGAAAAAAAAGTACAGGCTTTGGACTGAGGGAAGTTTCACTGATTGCCGTCTCTGTCTTCTGGCAAACTGTTTAACCTCAGTTTTCTCATCTGTGAAATTGGGATCATGTTTTCAAAGGAACATTATGAAAACAATGAAATAATGTATAATTCAATGCCTGGCTTAGAGTAGACATTAAAATAAATATATATATATATATATATATGTTCTCTTTCCCTTTTCCTCCTAATTAAGGGGGAAAAAAATCAAAGATGACCTGAATGCAAATTTCAGTCAAATGAGTCCCCCAAACAAACCCATCTATAAAACATACCAAAATATAAGACATAGCTTCTATCAGACAACATTAGCATTTTAGTGGAGACAAGTATACAACAATTAAATTAAATTAGAAACGTTTTAAACTATCACTAGAAATGTCCTTTCTCAACTCTGCAAAATAAAAATAGAAAAAGAATTAACAGAGGGAAACAGAAATACCCACAGATTATCATCTTCCTTTGTTATGTTAAACAACTTGCTAAAATCATATCTGAAGATTTTCTTTTTGCATTGTCATGATAAAGAGCATATGCGCAGGTTAAAATAAGCATGCATAAAATACACCCAGTGCTGGTATGTAATACACATTTTAAAAGGCAGAGGAAACAAAAGCAGGCGATAACCACATGCATGCCTTACTGCAAACAAAGCCAGTGACCTTTCCAAATGAAGACAAGAATATCACTCTTCCAAGTTTCTAAGATGAAACTCTAAGAGTCCCATTCCCCCCAGTAGATATTTTGTTTCCAACTTCAAGGCTGGTGAGGAAGTGACCCTCACATTCCCTATTTGTCTTCTGTGGTCAGCTGAGCTCAACTACCAAAACACACATACACACACTCAGAGGACAGATCCATCAAGCTGAACTTTCATATCTCCTATGCTTTTTTAGCTGATCTAGATTCCATCCCATGGAAACATGCACACAGCGTCACCACAGAGGAGAGAAATCAGGTGAAGAATGGCAAAGATAAAAACCAGAGAAGCAACCTAGAACCTGGACACAGGGGACATTGCTCATGGAATTATTCAAGGGAGGAGGGCCAGTTGAAAGCTAGAAAAGGAGGCAGTATACAATGCAAAATTAACCAGCGACCTTTACTGGGAACATCAAAGGTCAAAGCTATTTGTAAGGTGGTACTTACCAGGTCCAGGCGTCCTATGCTGATCTCTATGTGGGCTAGAATTCTGTAGATTCAAACACCAACAGATTCAAAAACCAAGAGGAAGAAAAGTTCCTCCACATCTGGAAGTAACTCAAGCTCTAAATGTAGAATAGCCATCATCAGTGTGGTACTACGGCACCCACACCTGCCTCTCTAGTGCTCTGGGTATGAGAACTGACTGATGTTGGAAGATCCTAGAATGGAACAAGCAATCCACCTCCTACTCCATGACCAGCTTCCCTTGTAGGCTACATACATTGTATTTCCATAAAACCACAGTCCTCCAAAGGAGGGCTCAGTAGGCATGTTGGTCATATTTCACACACTCTGGAAGCCTTTGTATCACAGGTTTTACCTGCTGTATTTCCCCTCCACATGAGATGAGAGCTTCCCTCCCAGTAGGGGCCGTGGTCATGAGAAATGAATGTTTTTCCCTTTTGCCAGTAAGAAATCTTAAGACCTGGTATAAAAACCATTCAGGCATAACAATTTATAGCCCAGCAGGCACACTGATTAGCTAGGTTCCATAACCATAAAGTCAACAATAATCTACCTCCGTGCCCTTTCGGCAGGTGGCTCACCTACGGATGCTCAGGAAGTCAGCAACAGTTCAGGCGAAATTACATGGAGAACATCATGCGTAAACACAAATGCTCTGGCTTGTCCTTAACTATACCACTGGGACTCCAGACCTGCAAAACAATCCATTACCGCCACTCACCACCAACTGCAACTTCTTCTCTTCTCCCTATGCCTTCTCTTCTCCCCACTGATGGTGCTCGTGCTTAATGTGTGTGCCTCTTTTCCAGGCCCTCTGTGCTCTCACCTCTGCCTTCCACACAGGGGCTGTCCTTTATACCAGATAGGAGGTGACTAACTCCTCTTCTGTAGCATGGAAATCTCAGGCTGATTTTTCCAGTAGTGTTGCCTGACTGTGCTAAACAGTTTACACTCCTCACAGTCCCCCTGGAGACATCAGCCACACATTGGAAATATAACTCCGTAGAGTATGGGACCACTGGCCAAATGGGGAGTGGGGTGCACACACAAATACACATAGACACACAACTTTTTTTCCAACTTATTAAGGGAAAAATACCCAATGTATGACCACTGATTCAACATCTCTACTCTAAGGTTCTAGAAATGTTTCCTACATTTGTTAAAATAAAAAGGACTCTAATAGTCAATGAAAAATGTGGCTACCCACTCAAACATGAAGGGCAGATACAGTACTTAGAAATGATAACAAATGTTAATGCCCTATTTCTTTCTTTTTCTACAGGTTTGAATTTTAGACTAAGTTATGCAGAAACAACCAAAATCATAATACATCTCTTAGGTTCTAGCAGGGAGAGCTGAATCCAAATCCATCCTAAGAAAAGCCATTACCTTCCCTGAAAGCAGCAGGTGTGAGGCCTAATGGCTTGTCATAATGAAGGGTCAGCCTCTGACATTGGGACTAACATCACTGTGTGACAAAGAGTGATTTACACCACCCTACTCAAAAACGGTATAGGAAGTATGATGATTCATAAAATCATAAATTATAAATCAATTACCGGAGACAGAGAACTTGATTCATCCCCAGGCCCATTTGTTCCCAAGATGTGAGACCCTTTCACAGGACCCCTTGAACTAGAGAAGACAAAGAAGGAAAGGTCCCTCAGGCTATTTCTGTTGTCCCAGCCTTTTTTTTTTTTTTTTTTTTTGCAAACCTATCAACCCTATGAATTTCATTTTAATCCAATAGTACCCACCTAAATAAACAAGGAGTGGATCATGTAGGGAAAAAAAAAAAATCCCTGGCCTTCAGAGGAAAGGAGACTGGAGTCTCCCAATTCCCAAACTCCAGGTGAAAATAGGAAAATCCTATTAAATATTTAGGACATTAAGCCGAAGAGCTGCATGCATCCCAACAAGCAGAAACACCTGCAAAAATGTAACCAACACTTTCAGGATTCATCTGATATAATTTATGAACAATGATTTTTTTTAAAAAAATCAAACATATCGTGTCCCTAATTTCTACAGCACAAAAGTAGCTTTTTCATTCTTTGAAGAAAAGCCAATGTGCTGATGCTATATTTGAGATGATAAAAGTAAAACAATCCAGTTTGGCATAGGCCTGGGTATTGCTCTAGAGACAGGCATTTACAGACAGGTGCAACCACACAACACACACTCAGGAAGGAAATTCCAGGCCAAGTCTCAGGCTGAGAGTCTCACACTTGTTCATCTTATGACTTCATTCTCTGAATCCAGCAGAGCAAAATGGCAGACATTCCCCCTGCTCCTGAGCTTCTGCGTATCTATCATCTTTGCAATGTCTAGGAAAAGTACCAAGACCCTCAGCTCGACTCTCTTACAGAGATTCTTACTTAAAAGTGTTAGAATTCCCAACACAGAAACTGAGCAAAGAGAATAAGGTCATGTGGTTCTAATCACGATCTAGGACGTGGGCCTCCAAGCTGTGCTCTCTCCGCAACACTGCTGCTTAAGTTGAAGAAAATATCAGTATTTTTCAGGATGCTTAAGAAATAAATCTCTCCTCCCATATCTCAGATAAATTTTAAAACTAAGAGAGTAAATGGCAATGCAAATAGTACTATTAGATATTTATTATGTTGCAAAGCTTGAAAACAGTCAGGAAAATGGAAAAGTTACTTTTTTCCCTACACAAATTTGTTAATGGGTGGCATAATGGGGAGCCCTGTTTGCTGGCACTATGTGAAACGTCTACAAATTGCCTCTGCAGAGCATTATAGGTTGTCAGACTAATGTAGTTGAAGATAATTTGGCCTTTCAGTGAATTGAACCTCACAGCACGATTATACTCCACAACCGAGTGGAGTGTCACAATTATTCTTTCATGCTGAATTACCATATAATGTCATGAGTCTACCTGTCATAAGTCCTGTAGCCCAGGCTGAATTTTTTCCCCTATATCTATGGTTCATGGCCAAAAAAATAATAATAATAATAATATTTTTTTGCTTCTAATGGAAATTTGATTGTTTTTAATCAACAATAAATTTCATAGCAAATCAAAGGATATGCTTGGACAAACAATCCGATACTCAAGGTTAAAAAACACACAAATAATAAATTGCTGGTGTGTCATGTTCAATTTTTACTACGGCATTACACTGCAATAACCATAACAGGATCTAAATTGTTGTCAGAACATTAAACAAACCCCCATACTTCACAAAGGCATCCTGTCTGAGTAATTCACACAACGGAAACAACTATCAAATTTTCCACTGTCCCACGGCTACACCATACATCAGTACAATTTTATGTATTTGGACAATTCGTTGAATAAATTACTTCCATCCTGCCTGCTCTTGCCACTTCTGTTAAGAGTCATATCAGTTTTAATTGTCTTTCTGTCTATGCGGAGCCACTGTTTTTCTGGCCTTTTCCTGTGCTATTTCCTGAGCACCAAAATAGACTATGAACACCCATCAGAACTGGGCGCTTGGGGACATATGACTGCCAGAGGCCAAGAGTGTCTTCCCTCTGCTGTTAGATGACAATTGCTGAATGTGTACTTAGGAGTGTGACCATTCGTGGTATTTGTGTGCAAACAGTCTATCCAACATCAAAGCTAACTAAAAACTAAAGGTATCCAAGACCCCACATTCTGCTCTGTTGCCATTTGGTTATTGACTTTCCTGATTCATTACAACATTCGTCCTGGCATGGGAAATGGGCTCAGCCTGAATTACATGGCCCTGATTCCATTCACGGTCAGAATCCAGCTCACCATCCAGCTCACCAGCCAGTTCATGGCAAACCCCACAAGCTGTTTCCCGTTGGCTTGTTGCTCCCCTGCAAATGACAAGTCCACCTTTCCAGGTTGAATATCTCGCCTTCATGAATGCACAGGAGCGCATGCTGAAATTACAGCTGTAGAACAAGTAACACCATAATGGGCACAAATAAAGTTTGTCTATAAGAGGGTGGAGTTAATGACTTCCCATCGTGTTCCTCAACACCTTCGATAGTAGACTAAATTGACACAGACCAAAAGGAATCAGATCAATTGGATGCAACTCTGTTTCCTAAATGAGATCCTCTTAGGTCTGACTCCAGTTTAGCATAATGCATTTGTACAGCCAAAGTCAACCTCCTGGGCCAGATAAGTTAATAGAAAAAAAAGAGTAGAGGGTCCCAGGTACCCCAAACCAACATGGGTGCTGTTTTAGTATGTTCCATTACCTGCGTCACCATAGTCAAATAAAGAATGACACACTAAAATATCATCGTGCTGGCTGTTCAAAACCTGATGCTGCCAAAGAAACCATTCTATGCTGAGCTACATTTGCTATTTTCAATGGGAAACACCCTTACTAAACTAGCTCCAGAACAGGTCCACCATATACTAAACACTGGCCTGCAACACAGAGTGGGGTTCAAGGCTCCAGGTGACCCAATTTTCCTTCTCAGGGGAATGCAGAAGGAAATCCCATTTGCAGGGGTCAGCCCTGGACTGGGTGCCCCCATGTTAACTTGGTAGCCTTCCTGGATAGTAGAAAGTAACTCTTTATTTATAACCCCAAAAGCAATAATAAACACAGAACTATGATTTACTCTGAACCTTCCTATTATTAAAACACTTTGTCTTATAGTTTTATTGATTTACAATCTGTCCTGCTTACTTTTTTAGCATCTGAAAACAATCAAGGCACAAAGCTGCAAAATGTTTGGACATTAATTGTTAGGAGACAGCATTTTATTCCAGGCAAGGGGTTTGAGACCTCGACAGCAGTGCATTCTGGTACCAGAATGATTTATGGTCTTGTAGCAATAACGATGCACCAGGGCCATTAACATATTGGCAGGCCCTAGGATGGATTAGTGGCATTGATTATTTCATGGGCCACTGATACCCATTTGTTACGAGGAGCTCAAAGATGGCCTCTCCCTGACTAAAATCTTTTTATGAGCAGACAGCATTTTAAGTATTAGGAACCTGGGATTTGGGCCATTTTTTATAATCTTGCTGTCGCCTCACCTTAGTATGCAAGCAAAAGAAAAAAAAGTGTCAAAAAATTAAAGTTCATTCTTCACCAACAGCCTAATTCCTCAACTCATCATAACCATGTCTTCTTTAAAAATTAATGATTGCCAGCATTTAGCCACTGGTTGTTGCTATGAAGATCTATGCAAAAAGCAAGGATCCCTATAGAGTGTGTGATATATGGAATACTCTTTATTACTACAATAAAACTTACTGACATTTCAATACTTCTGCAAATAGCATTATAGTATCAATCTTCTGAATTAGGTTGAAAATTAAGTTGTAAATTAAAAGAAAGTGTACTTTGGAATACAACATGATATGTCACCAGAAAAGGACCTTTGTGCATAACTGAGCTGATCTGGGGAGCAGAGAGATGAGCCCAGTGCCTCAGCAGTGTTGTTTGAATTCTAAAGATCTGGGTTCTACCAGAAGAATCCATTCAGAAACCCGAATAATCTATCACAAGAGATTATTCTTCCATTGTAAAAGTCAAGGGATTTGACAACAACCTTTTATGAATACAACGAAACTCCAAATCCTAATATATTTTTTACTTTGCCACATTCTTGCCATAAATTTCAAATTGGACAACATTTGAAATAATAAATGCCTTATAAAATACACAGAAGTAATACATACATTATGCTTATAATGTGTATATACATATATAAAAACTATTTCCTGCTCTGTCATCAGATACAAAATCACTCTCTATTCCCATACACTCCAACTCAGACTTCAAAGATGCTCAGAGCAAAGAGCTACCCAGGGCACTACATGACAATTCCCAAAGCTCCGATGGCTTTAAAACTATTCGGTTCGAAGGCTAATGTCACATACTGTAAATTACAAACAGTCAGATCAGAGCCAACACAAAATGGCAATGCAAAAGACTACTGGCTTTCAAATATATATATTTTTGAAAAGTCAAGTGTCTTAAATCACTTCAACCTATCTTCCACAGCATTCCCTATATGCATGAGATGACTACATAGTTAAAACAGGGTCACTCTAATGATTCAAAATATCTTGATAAAATCCAAACTAGCCCCTGCCCAAGATGACTCCCCCAGTGTCTCTCAGGCTTGCTTATAGCTCCTGTACCTATACAAAGGCTTTCAGGTAGGTGTCTATTTCTGATACCCTGCCACCCCCTACTTCTTGCATCTTCAGAGGTCTACACACACCAGGCCCAGGAGAGTAAAGAGGTTGCAGGACCAATCCTGTCACTAGTGGAAAGACTGTGATGAGAAGGATTCTGAGGTGCAGTTCTGGATCAAAAGAAGGTGCCATATTTAATTGACCATTTGGGCTGTGAGTGAAGGAATGGGAGAACAGTGCTGATATCCACAGGTCTGAATTCAGATGTCGACATACTTCATTAACTAACCTGCAGACTGCCCACTTACGCTTAAGAAAGAGTAGTATCTTGAGAATGTGTGCACCCACCACACGGGCACAGGAAAAGAAATCTGCTTCCTTCTTAAGAGGGTTTTAACACAAAGCATGGACCAAAAGGGGTTAGAACTGAAGGGAATCTTGAGATGACCTCATCCAAGCCTTTTATTTCACACAGGCAAAAATCAAGACATGTTGTTAAGTGACACACATCAGGTCATACACACAAGTGACAGAAACAGAACCCTAGGTCTCCTAGCTCTGCATTCTCTCTCAATGCTGCAGTGCCTCATTTGTACACCATCTTATTCACTACTTATTTCCCCTTCCTTCCCATGTGTATAATTTTCTCATTTTCCTATGGTTAGATGTACTGTTGCAGGCTTCTCAAATTTTGGATTATATGATAAGACACAGACTCAATAATCTATATTACCGTAAATTTAAGAAAATGACCTTAGAGTATGATGGATGGTAATCAGGGTTAAGTAGAAAACAATACAAGAGTTTGTCATTTTTCTTGTTAAAATTTGAATTTTATTTTAAATAGGGAAGAAAGATGTTGTCATCCATCTAAAACATGTGTTTTAGATGCACAGAGGAACTTCAGGCTTCAACCTTTAATGTACAAGGCCTCTGCATAAACCGCCCAGTGTGAAAACGTAGAGAAAAGAGCCTCCTTCCCAGCTCTTTAAGTTACCTCTTACCCTATTCAGCTTATAGATTAATTGGGAAAGGACACCTTCCATTTCCCATGGAAATTTAAGTTCTCAAAGACTCTCTATAGCTGTGACAGAGCTCAAGGGTTGCCATCAGAGTGAGCAGGCCAAGGCTGCCCTGGGGAAACTTGGAAGCAGAACATTGCAATACCTTAACTAGCAATCCTAAAACATAGTGTACATCCCTGCTTGCTCCCTCAGCATCCAGAAACAGGTTTTCAGAGAGATTCGATCTCTCTGCCCCTAGAGATTACAGTATATAACCATCTCAAAGAGAAAGGGTTTTTTTCCTGTTTAAAAGTTAAAAATCACCCTCCTAAGGAACATTCCACAAGCAAGAAGCAACCCAGGGTCAACAATGCAGGCTGTAACAAGAGAAAGACGTTCTCCTGTAGGTCTAGCTTGAGCATACTGAAATGTAAACCTTTTTCTTTTCATTCACTTTGTGGTCAAGAGCATGTGGTTCGTTGTGAAGAACCATTGTGAAGAACCATTGTGGTGTTCTTCACAATGAACCACCCCTGGTAGACCTGAATGATATCCTTTAAGCCTCTCTTCTTTTATGCAACCCCATGAAATTCTTCAGATACATCATTTCTCAAATGATTGTTATCTCTACAGATCCTCTGGATTTTTGCCAAATATCCCACATCCTCCTTAGACTTGGGAGTCCATATGGTATTCCAGGGCTGGGTGTTAATTGAAGAACGGCTTAACTGTTTAGACATGTTATGCATCTATTACCCAGTTGTGAATCTTGTACTGTTTGCTGTAGGACTGTACCTTTGGGGAAATGGATGCCAAAGGAAAATTTACCCTAACCTATATCTCTTTTTATTTTCTTATGGGTCTTTGTGATGATTTGTTAACCTGCTTCATTCTACAAGCTCAAGTCAGCCACAGAGCCAAAATTAACAACTAAGACCCAGGATAGAAGTAAACGGTTATTGACTAAGGTATTTGTCCTCTTTGAGATATTTATCTTTTTTGTGTACAAAAACCACTCATAAACATGACTGTTAATATGACCACAGTAACAAAGAGCACACAGTGACAGAAAAGATTCTCAACAATTCAGGTATCATTCTGTTTTCAAATTCCACTTCGGATTTTTTTTTCACTTTTACTAAATACCTGCCCCCAATGAAACCTTATTCATTCACCTAAGACATCTGAAAATGGTAAAAAAGGCTGAAGTTGAATTCTCTCTGATTTTCAATGGAGAATCAAATAAGGTTTATGACAGGTACTTAATAAATTACACAATGACTAAAAAAATAATAGTGCATTACAACATGGTGATTTTGTAGTACCTACTGCTAGAGTGCCCAGGCTTAAATCACTGATGATGTTCTTGGCCACAAGACAGACTTCTGTGGATTGTGGACTAAAGTAACAATGCACCAGTTGAGAGTCTTGGTCTGACGGCATCATGTATTTCCACTGCCCTTCTCTAAGCCTTTACATCTGAAGTGAGAAAAATGCCTAGAGAGCCAACTGGCTCCACGTAAAATAGAAGTTCACAAAGGAGAGCATCTCCACCACCCTGCAGACCCCCAGTCTAAGCAGAGTCTCCCCAGTCACTCTGCAATCCTATGTGGGTGATGATAAATGCTTGCCATGAAGCACCACTCAGTGCTGGGGTATTTTGTTAAGCAGCACTATGGCAACAATTGATAAATAATAAATGGTGCAAATAGGATTTCGAGGTAATGTCTGACCACGTTAAGAAATGTTGGCATCCATTTATATAGGAAAATAGGAAAAGCTCATTACAGTGCACTCTTCTAATCTCGCTTAACTCACCCTTGATAAATCCCCCTTCCTTACAAGCAGGGACTATTGAAAATAATCATAATTAACTTATGTCCAATAAGTAGGATGAACTTTGGCCCCAAATGGCTGAACTACTGAAGTTTTCTTCTGTGGTGAAAGAACACATGCTGAGAAACTAAATAATGAATGAAGGACATTTCCATAATCCAGATCAGAGGACTCTAGCAGAGGCCACTTCCATGAGCACTCTACCCTCTGCTGGTTCCTAAGATGAACACACGTTCTTGTTTGAAAGGGCTGGATGGTGGCAACCGTAGGTTCCGTAGTAATATTACAGAGGTGACTGAAGTTTCCTGGTCTGGTTAACCAGACGAGGCCTCCCTAGCCACTGTCACCCCCCTTGCTTCTTGCCCACAGATATCACACAAGAAGGACATCAAAGCTGAGCATCCTCAGGAGAGACCAAGTATAGGGAAGACTTGGTCTCTTTTCTTCCAAAAGCACCTCTATGTACCTCCAAGGTGGCCTCTACAGCATGACAATAAGAACCATGCCATTAAAGGCAAGTTTCCGTTTTATGTGCTCAAGCCTACTGCGGCAGGATCCCACGATTCCCTGGGAAGCTTGATTTACCATCCCATCGCCCTGTTTTTATAGGGCTTGACTCTGCAAATGGAGCTGATGGAGACCTCAACCGCGAGTCACTGAGTCCTCACGTATAATTGCAGATTTACAACGCCTACTGAAGTCATTCGGTCACACTCGTGTCTTCTCAACGTGCCCCTGGAGGGGACTTCTGAGGCTTCGGCTGAGCTCCACAAGCCCTCCCCCACCCCATGCCAAAAAAATAAAAGAGTTTCCTCCTCTGAGCTCAATTTCCCCCATCCCAGACCTCATGATCCAGGAGGCCCCATAAGGATGTGATGGCCACTGTTGGGGACATGGCAGTCACAGGTGCTGGCTCATTGCTGTGAGATACTGGGGCGGGGGGGAGAGAAGGGACAGGAAAAGGGAGAAAAGGAAAAGTGACTCTGAGTCACACTGGTGAGATCTTCCACAGCTGATCACACACAAGACTGAGTCTCTGCTCACTGCTCTGCTCACTCGTTTTTCATATCATACTTTTCACTACCCACCAGCCTGTTCCACCAAGGTCAAGTGAAGGGAATGACAGCATGCACACCACTGAGATTTATTATAAATAGAGCCACTCATCTTTCATGGGGAGCAAATGGGCTCCTGAAATTACCACTTATGAAGATGGACCTGAGGAAGAGAGTCATGTGAGGAGGAGGCAGGCAAGTAGAGGCTTAGCCCAATGGCACCGTGGGACCCTCATGGTCTCCTTTCCCACACATAAAATAAGCGTTGAGGCCACCCACCAGCTCCAACCAAAGTATATGCAAGACTCTGACTCAATGTCAGAATTGTAGCTCCACTTTTGACCTGCTTAACACAGAGCGTTGGAGAGGGTTTCCCAGACAAGGTAATATCTGAGCAGATCTACATTCAAATACATTGGACAAAAAGTATTGTTCTAAGATTTTTATGCCATTTAGGATGCTTAAGTTTATAACAGAATACCCAACTCAAAGTGGCTGAAACTATAAGGGTTTATTATTTACCAACAAAAGAAGTCCAAGAGTAAGAGGTTTCCAGAGCCATCCACCAGTTCATGAAACCACCAAGGAGCCACCTCTGTGCTCCTCCATTCTTAATCCAATACCCACCTCAGGGAGCAGGCAACTGTGAAAGATCTCATTACTTCAGTGTAGCTAAGCTTAAGGATTCTCACCTATGATAGGAATGGAGTTAGACTAAATCAAATGTATAGCAAAACTTTCTTTTAAAAAAAAATGAAGTATTTATTGATTTTAGGGTTGTGGAGCCCTAAAAGTGAAACTGCTCAGTTTGTAGCAGGCACTACTGAGCTCCTCACCCTCCAAGGTTCTTGTTTGTCCCCAAGAAGGCTCGTCCTCTTGGGGCCCCGTCATCACTGGGTGGCTCCATCTTCCAGAATACCTATCATAGCATTGTTAGAATCTAACATTGATGATTCTAGAGTAGATGATCATAATGATAACAGTATTAGCAATATTGAAAGTACAGTGACTTCATAAACAATTCATGCTCTTTGAGGCTCTAGGAAGAAGCTACTTACATGCAGCAGATATTGGTCTTCTAAAACCATGATAAATCAAGTGTTTATAAATCAGGAAAGGGCCAGGCGTGGTGGTGCACACCTATAATCCAAGCACTTTGGGAAGCTGAAACAGGAGAATTGAGTTCAAAGCCAGCCTCAGCAACAGCAAGGCGCTAAGCAACTCAATGAGACCCTGTCTCTACATAAAACACAAAATAGGGATGGGGATATGGCTCAGTGGTTGAGTGCCCTGAGTTCAGTCTCCAGTACCAAAAAAATAAAAAATAAATCAGGAAAGGATAGAAAGAAAAAGGGAGGGATGAAAAGAGAGAAGGATAGAAGGAGAGTAAATTTAACTCTCAATTTAAAAAATAATTATCAAGTTATTAACAATTGCCAATTCAATCAAAGTTCATCACAGTTTTATACAGGGAAGCTTTTTAAATAGCCAAAATGCTCACCAATACGAGACTGGCAAAGCTAACTGGACAAAAATATATTTTGCTACCATTAAACACCATGGTTCAGAAAAATTATTAATGACATGAGAATACACATGAAATCAAAATGCATGACAGGTGCAAAGGCATACTGCAAATTAAGATTAGGGAATAATTCTGATTTTCTGAAATTTAATGTATATATATGTATTTTTTTAAAAATGGAAAGATATTCAATAAAATTTTAGCAGTTTTAACTTCTGGGTGATAGGATGACTGATTTTTTTTCTTCAGCTTTTTCCTATCTTTTTAAGTTTTCTATAGTGATATATATTGCATTCATAAGGGGGAAACACTGAATTAAACTGAGTAGTATAAAATAAAACTGAACTGAATCTTCTTTTGTTACCAAACCAAAGGGCTCAAAAGTCCAAGAGATTTGGAGGGAAGCACTTAACTCCAAAGGAACATGAGGGGAATGGTAGTCTCTGGACCACCTACCAGAATCCTCTTCAGTGATTTTTTAAAATAAGTTATATAGATTGTTCAGTCTCCCCTACTTATGAGAATCTAAGGAGATAGGGCTTAGGCACCTGCAAACTGGTTCTGGGATGTACAGGTGTAGTGATTCATAGGACAGCACAAGAAAACAGTTTGTGGAGATCATGGACACCACAGGATCCCTAACAAGGACAAAAGAAACCAATTTCCCTTGGCCTGCCTCTACAAATCAGGGTTCTACTGTGAGACAAGTTACTGCCCTTCCCCCTAAGGTTTCCCAGAGTCTCCTGCAATATCCTACAACCTGAATTCTGTGTAACATGTCACACTGAGCTGTATCTGGGGGCCACATGTGAGCTGGCTATAGTAAACTTAATTTTATCACTTGTCAGATTTTTCAACCTTTGAAAAATTACTCCATACCAAGGATTAATATGCAATATGATATCCAAGCAGTTAGCCAGCTCTGAACTTATATCATCCACAAATGATGTTCAATGAACATGGGGTGGGGGGGCATCTTGGCTTCCAGGCTGCCACAGCCTTGAGGCCACACAAAAAATGTGGGTGTGAGCATAAGCACAAATCCACTTTTGAACATCATCAGAGTGATAGATAATCTATGCCATTTCTGAAAATATGTCTCATGGATCTCCATGCAATGGATAACTTATTAATTTCTTTTTTATTTTTTCAACTCCCATTCATCATTTCTAGCAAGCCCACAGTCCTTCTCCCAAGACCTAGGCTTTCACTGTGCAGGCAGCTGTTACTGCATCCCAGGGGCCTACAAGAGCCAAACGGCGAACTCTGCTGCTGCCCTAGATGTAGAGTCTTTGTGGAGTCCCAAGAATTAAAGAGTACACTCTGGAGGTGTGTGACAAGAAAAAAACACCAGCCTGTGAACCAGGTGTGTGGCCGTGTCAACCAGCACCCCTTAGGAGAGGAGGTTCTTTTGTAATATAGAACAAAAAAACAAAAATTCAGAGACTCTTCATATTTCCTTGCCATTTCTTTAGGGAGAAGGAAAAGAAAGAGAGAGACAGGAAGAGAGACTAGGGGTTGGGGGGACAAATTGTACTTAGGGCAGAAATTTGATAAAGGAAATAAAAGACCCATCAGCCTCCATTCTAAATACAAAACTCTCCTCAAGTTACTCCAAAATGAGAGACTTCCCAGTCTCCATAAGGTTCTAGGTTTCTTGGAAATACTGAAAATATAATGTATCACTTTGAAACTTAAGGCTGACACTAAGTTGGGGTAAGTTTCCATTTTACTTTCCAAATCATTCTTGTGTTTTATTTATTCATTTTTTTAGGTTTATCTTCTGGAATTTAAATGACACTAATTCTTACCCAAAACCTCTAAATAAACTAGTCTCAGAAACCCATTTTATTTATTCACACAAAGAACAAAATCCTGAATACAAAGTATACACGTGGGTATGGTATTCAATTATAACAACTTGATTTTTCTCCTTCTATTGCTTTATACAATTGCCAACTATATTGTTTATAAAATAAAATTCTCAAATAGCCTTTTAACCAAAGGGCCTTATTTTCTAAAATAGCCATTCTGTAAATAGCAAACCTGTTGTAAAATAGGCAATACTATACATTTTTTAGGAGGAAATAAAAGATTTATGTTTATTTTCTGTCCAATGGTGGGGGGTGAGGGCTAGTGGGATATATTTGGGGACTGGGGTAGAAAATTCTATCTACCTTAAAGTATACTGTTACATGCTCTAAATATTGAGTCGCTCAGTCGTTTCCACAGCCTGGATAAAGGTGAAAAGTCACTAACTTTTTCTTGAGCAAAGAAGTGTACATCACTGTTTCCATGACTTCCTAAAGCAATAATAGATCTCTTTCCAGCACCATTTTCAAAAGGAGCAGGTAAATATTATTATTTACTACACTTTGACAACAATAACTGATTAAGGTAAATTTAGTGGAAACATTAAAATAATGGCAGGGGAAGAAAATTTATTCTGCAGAAACACTGTGTGAACTTATTGGAAATAATCAGCTGCTCAGTTTGAATTAAATGAGTGTGTGTGAATAGTTGCGGGGCTGGGGGGTGTTGAAAGAAAAAGCCTGGCACACACTGGCTGGAATCTGCAAGGCTCCCTCAGCCTCGGCTGGAAGGAAAATCTGCAAAGATGCAAACAATCCTTGGGTGTGCAGTTAGCAGTAAGTAAATTGCTGTGGGAGCTGAGGGCGGGCATACTTCAGCAGGCAATTCCTCTCTGTCTTTCATTCTGTTTGTCTGTGTTAAATTCCCCCTCTGCCCTCATCCATTCTCACATCCAGTTCCCTGCTTTGTCCATCCATCAATCCCCTCACTTTGTCAGTGCTGACTTCATCCCGGCTCTCACAATCACACCGCAGCCATCCCGAGGCCACAGGGGAGCCCCCCTCCCCCGGCTGCCACCTCCTGCTTCCAGATCTGCGATCTGCTGACGGAGGGCCCAGTCGGCCGCTTGTCGTTTTCTATTGCACAGGCCAGCAAAAACACTAATACTCAACCTGATTCCTATCGTCCTGCTTTTCACCTTTCCTATTGAGGGGAATGGAAGAGGGAAAGACACAAGGAGAGAGAAACGAGGTTAGTGGGGGTGGAGGGAGGGATAATGGAGAGAGATGTTTGCTGAATTTTCTAAAACAATTTGCACACCAGTCAGGTGGAGGCTCAATCCAGCTTCCCGTACCACACATCAATAGAAATCACAGGGAGAAAATGTAGCACTAATTAAGGGCTGATAAGCTGTAGTCAAGTGTAGTTTAGGGGAAAAACTAGCAGATGACCCAAGCCTGTGCCAGCTCAACTCCATACAGCACTTTCATCGTCAAGCTTAGGATGGAAATTTTTCAATGCTGTAACTTAAAAAAAAAAAAATTACCTTCAAAATCAAACAGACTGGGAGAAAAATATATTAGATGATCATTTTTATTCAAAGATCATTTGCAAAACATTTCACAGGGTTGGGGGGACGCTTACTAAAAAGGAAAAAACAGTTACCTAGCAACAAAACTATTTTAAAACATTCTTCAGTGTATTACCTGAGCGTGTGCTCTTAATTCAAAGGTGTATAATTCCAAGCACCCACCAAACTAATAAAATGTTTCTTCCCTGAATTTTCAATTCCTATTTCCCCCACTAAACAGAGCAAACTTCACAATAAGCCATAATTAGATGATAAAAACTTTTCAGTGCTGTGTATTTAAATTTCACTTTTAGAGTGGAAGAAAAATTTCACTTGAAATATGAGCAATAAAATTAGTAAGTAAAACTATTTATACAACTATGATTAAAATGATTTTAGGAGCTCAGTGGGATAGGTTCTGAAGACGAAAGTGAATTGTAACTGGTGACAACTGGAACAAGCATTCAGGAGGTACCTGTGAGCCATTTTCATTTGTGACTTGATCTTTGTAACAGTCCGGTCTCTTAGGATTGGTGCCTGCTGTCTTCGGAACTGAGAAAGCTCAGGCCCAGCAATTCAGAAACCCACCCTGGATCATAACACTGCTAAGTAAGGACATCAGGATTTAAAGGTAGCTGTTGGGATTCCAAGCCCTAGTCCAACAGATAGACACATCCTATCACGTCACCCACAAGTGTCTTTCTAATTAAGGAAAAAAGCCTGAAAGAGCCACTGGGATAACAATGACTAAAGTGAATCAGCGTCTCGATCCAAAGTATGATCACAAAACATTGAGATTGATGACTTCATGTATCATTCCAAATCCTTATCTGGGGAGACTATTCACTTTTTTCTTGAATGAAACCCTGTTCGTCTGCCTCTACAAACAAACTGAGTGAAGTTTCCAGAAGGTTGTGGGTGGCCTAGGAATAAATGCATTGCCTTTCAAGGCACAGGCTTTGAAGAGCTCAGAGCACACTTGGATGCCTAAGTTTTGGGTATCTTTGTTAGGCAATCAATCACAGTGTCTGATGGCCACATCTTGCCTCCCTGTGGATTTGGGAGGCAAACTGCAAGTGACTAACCCAGGCAGGTAAAATCACAGGATGAGAAGAAAAGAAGTGCATGTAAGCCTTCATGCAGCACGACTGCCACAAATCTCATCCGGAACCTTCACCCACTGCTCACCCCTCATTCCTTTTGTTTCTTGAACCTACACGCCCAGATGGGCTGTGCCTGTGACAGAAGAGACCAGGCTAAAAAGAAAAAAAAAAAGCAGCAGCAGAAAGTCTCCTCCGCCGTGCTCCTATACACATCAGACATCTCTAATTAGACAGCAACAAAATTTTATTAATAGGATGGACATTATAGAATGAGCTTGTTATAAATGGGCCCTGTCAGGGCCTTATTCAGCTACCAAATGAGTATTCTCAGTTCAGTGCTCTCATCTGAGGCATCACGCCTAGTGCTGGATAACAAATGATTGCTATTAACCGTATTGTTAGTAATGATGGCTGAAAACAAACAAAAACCCATAAATAACAGTCTACAGAAAAATTAACCCATAAACTTGATAGATATCCAGCTGAGAAATAATAAATGACACTTTGGGGCCTGCTGGGAGAAGCTAGTGGTTTTTGTTTTCCTCTCTGTCATTAACACATTTTCTGTGCTAAAAATTAGATTCTGATATATAATTATCAACGCTCCCAGATATTAATTCTGCTATTGCTCCCTCGGTTTCTCTTCTGCTGGGCTATAATGTTATTCACAGATTACTCTGAGAAAACACATCAAACACTTAACAGAACAGGTCAAAGTGACAAGCAGCTTCCGCTGACAACACCAACCTGCATTCTCTCTCTCTCTCTCCTCACTCTCTTTTTTCTTCAAACCAGGGACACAAAACAAATTTCTCATATTAATTAACTAGGGTTCCCTTCCAGCCACAACAGGCCTGTGCAATGTGACGTGAGCTGAGCAAATCCCCGACTTTTCTAATGAACGCTGCCACAGGAAGCAAGGAGTGGCAAAATTATCTTGCATTTATGACATTCAAATCCACATTCATTAGTGCCTTTCGGGGAGGAGACAGGGTTTAGAGGAACTTTCCAAAGGTAGAGCATCTTTCACCTTGAGCCCCCTCCCCTCAAAGGGGCTGAGTGGAAGATCAAAGACACGCACACACAATTAAGCATGGAAGAATGAAACCTTCCCCAAGAGGAGCTGGAGTCTCAGCCAAGGAACCAGCATTAGCACCGCTTCTGAGGAAGGACCTTGACTTCTCAAATGTCATGACATGTGCATGACTAATTGACCTTGACTGGAGAATGATCTCACCTGCTGCTGACTTATATTTGTCAGGAATCAGCCAGAGAAGTGAAATGCACCAGGCTTCTTCACAGACCAACCCAGAAGCCGACGAAGACACGCACATACGCGCATGCCCGTGCACACACACACACTTCTCTCACACACGTAGATAATGCCCTCATCGGCAGCACCCCCAAAGCACTCTACACCATGCTTCCCCTGTGGTCTCTCTGAAAATTTAATTCCAAGGAAAATAACTGGGGGAAAGCTTTAAAAATCAAAACCACTTAGGTGTTCAGTTTAGACAACACAGAAGAGAATTGTTGTGTTCAGTTAAAAATAAGATGGTGAATTTGAGAAGAAAGATGAATCTGTGAGTAGAGGTGAAATCTGTGCAAACAGGACATTGCAAACAAGTGAATGGAGAAGCCGGTGCATGGTGCATTCGCCACGCACGTCCTTCCACAGGGAAAAGGGGGCACCTACTTCTTCTTTCTATGTGAATGCCTTTGCACACAAGCTCTTCTGCCTTTTAGGAGAATTAAAGGCAAAAACAGGGAAATTCTTTACAACAAGGCCATGTGGCCAAGCCTCTGAAACACAGAAGCAGGTGAAAGACAGCAGGTTGGGAGCTGCTACTGAGAGAGCACACAGAACGGGGTGGGGCGTATCCGACCGCTCGTTTAGAAAACCTTGTTAACTCCCCACCACAGATGTCCCTTCTTTGCTTTCAAGTTCTTTCGAGGCAGTGGGCTGGCTGATCATGCAAATAATATTTCTGAGGTGGGATTTTTTTAAAAATTGAGCCAATGATCACCCATCTCCTAAGCCTTGTTTTTAACCCGCACGCCTCATCCCCGTGATCACGTGGCCTTGATGACAAGAGCCTAAACTGCAAATCCCACACCTCCCATGCACTCCATTTTCTCAGTATCTGGCATTGCGATATTAAATAACTATAAAACTAGAAAGCCAAAATAACTAAATCACCTGGCAGCCAATTTCTGAGAGTTAAACCACAAACCCGGAAAATGGTGGAGTGTGTTGAAATAATGTAAAGGAAACCCATAAATTCAAACTTTATGTTCTGTAAAGAACAAATATGAAAAAGGCATCAAAATAATGAAAGATTGTTTATGTATTCTGGCATGAAATGGGAATGTGTTATGAGAGAGGGAGCAGTGGCGGAGACAGATCGACGAAGCTGACAGTGTGGTATTCATCCTGCGCGGTGCAGCAGGCGTCCCGCTAGTGGCAGTAGACAGCGCAATAAATCAAGGGCTCTCGAAGCTGTACCTACAGCTTATTACATCCAAGATGACAAATAAATAATAATCCCTGTCAGAGCGGCCCTTTGCTCAAGGATTGAGCCTGAAACCTTTGGCTCATCACTCCTCATCTTAAGTGAAAACACTAGAACTAGGGAATTGGAGGCCACGCTTTGCTAAGCTCATGAAACACAAAACAAGCGGGACCCGGGAACTAGGACTGAACAAGAAAGGTCAAGAAGTAGGGAAGGATAAACATTTAAATAATCCTGACCAAGAGGCCGCAGAGCTGCAGAGTGGACATGGGGGTAACATGTTTCATCTTCAAGGGAGCGGGGAGAAAGCTAGACGTGGATTCCTTGTCCCCGCCTTTGTCAGGAAGAAAAAACAGGCTGAAGTTCAAATGCAGCACTGTCAGGCAAAAGAGCGGGGTTACAAAGTCACCCAGGACCCAAACATCTGCGGGCCTCCACTCCAAACCCCTTACTACCCTATTTACCCTCCTTATTTTAGCCCCTAAGCAACTGGTGGAAAACCATCCTCCCCATATATCTGTTCCAGTTCCCCTCAGCCTCAAAAGGAGACAGCACAGACTCAGCCCAAGTAAGGTGACGGCCGAGGCCCAAGCCCACCCCTGTGACTCCCTGCTTGTCATCTTGGTCATCCCTCATTTGCATTTTCCACCAGGCTCTTCAATGTGGAGATGATAGCCTCATCTCTAAATCTGCCGGACGTCAATGGGCGTTATGACCTTGAACTTGTGCCTTAACCTTGAGTACCGCTCTTTTTGTTGCTCCTGACTGGCTACATGGACTGTTTCCCCAAGGACCCTGGATGAATCTTTCAGAGCATCCCTCTGCCTGAGTGGGTTCCACATCTATGGTGGTTCCCAAATTGGCTTTCTAAAAACAAGGGTGTTCTCTGCTCCCTAATACATCTGTGGTTCCTTCACTACCTTTTGGAAAGCACAAAGGGAAAAAGTGAACTCTGACAAGGCCAGTGAAATTCAGACTCCAGCTCCCTGGAGGGATACAAATGCATGCAGCATGCGTGTGTGCACACACATACACACACACACACACACACAATCCTAACAATCCCTGAATGTCTGGCTGTTTTCCAGCCAGCCTACTCCAAATCCCCAGTATCCCTAGGTTCTAAGGCAAAAATATGTTCTGTGATTTCAAAGAACTGCATAAAGAGCAAGGGGAGTCTGCAAAAGGGAACAAGAGTCACTGTAAAGGTCTAAATTCTAGTAACTAGAATAAGAGTTTCTGGTATTACAAAAGGGGCCAGGATATGGCCATCACTTTATGTTTATCTTAGAGTGTAGTGGACTCCCCACCACTGCTTCATCTAAAGGGTACCTAGCAGAGTGGACTTGAATTCAAATTCTGACTCCATAGAAGCTGGATGTCCTCAGCTAGGTCACTGAACCTCACTTAGTTTCACTTTCCTCATAAGAAAAAAAGTAGCACAAATAATTCCCAACCCATAGGACAGTCTTGAGACTAAATTAATGAGGTTCCAGACGTGGCACAGTCTAACATAATCTGGATGCTGAACCGATGTCAGTACCCATGCCATTCACCACTCATCACATCCAATTTGCTGCTTCCTTGTGTTCTGTTATCTAATAGAGCAAAATTCCAAATGAATGGTGTCATCTGCATGACTTTAGATCCCCATGAACCTTCAAAATATCTAATATTCTCTATAGGAACACAAACATCTTATGAAAGATTTGAGCCTGGAACAACTCCATAGCCCAAACTTGGGAGAAACTCATCTAAAGCTGTTGAAAGCTTCTGAGCTGTAAGTGAGCAAGTACCACAACACAACAGGGTCTCCTCCAGCTAGTATTTCTATAACTGTGACTCTATTCTTATAGAGATGAGCCCAAATATGGAAAATTTATATGCAGTGATAAGGACAAATGTTACACTGTTGTTATGGTAACAAAAAAATATGGCAGCAAACTAAACAGCCCGTAATACAACTTTTAAATATGTGTTAAATTATTTTTTTAAATAATTGAATGCTTGTTGGATAGAATATTATGCAGTCTTCAAAAAGGATGATTAAAAAGACAGGGAAGCCACTCAGCAAAATGTGTATGATCCCGTGTCATGAGAAAAAGGCAGGACACAAAATAGACATGTGGTTCTCATTTTAACCATGAGTATTATACTGCTGGTAAAAGACAAAGAATATACACAAATAACAACAGTTGTGATCATGTGGTGGGATGAAAGACAATTGTTTGTATGCTCATTTGCTTTTCAAACTTTCGATGATTATCTTTCACAGTAGCTTTTTAATTTAGAAAGTGACTTTACAAATTCAAAAGTAAAAAAACTAAATGAGTCCCAAATTGGAAAAACCGAAAGCAAAATCCATAGCCACCCAGGTTTTGCCGGCCCCTTCACTGCTTCCTGCCATTGAAGTTGCCACTACAGGGACCTTTTGTGAGATAGTGACAAGGGATAGAACCAAAGCTATCTGAAATGCTGCTCTGCTGTTCACCCCATCCTCCTGTCCAGTCATTCCCCACGTGTCCCCACCTGCCCTGAGAGTCAGTACCTCTCTGTCACCCACACACAGTGTAGGCCTTGACTCTGAGGTCACCTGGCTCCTCCTCCAGTGTTTCCAGGTAACCATAACCATCTCACTCCGATGAGAGGACTCCAGTTTCTCATTTCTCTAGTCGGAGGGTTTTGAATCCTTGTTGTAGCCTTATATAAAGGCCTGCTGCTTCCACCCACTTACATGTTCCAAAGAACCATTTCAGAATTGGAAGCCAAGGAGACAAACAGATGAGGCAGGGTGGCGGGGTTTGGAAAACAGAGCAGGGCTTATCTCATAAGTACTCCAAACCTGAGCCCATATTCTTTCCCAGAACCATCTTCCAGTCCTTGGGTCTCCCCCTTTTCTGTTTCCTATTCCCCAAACTTAGTGGGGAAAAGTCTCAAAAAAAAACAGTCTCAAACTAAAAATAACTTAATTTTCTTTGTAAATATTCCAACTCAAATAACTATTGACTGTACTTTGTAGACTGGGGTCCTATTACCAGAAGACACCTGGGGACCCTGTCCTTTTCTGAAGATAGGGGAAAGAGAAAATAACACAAAGGATTTTATTTCTTGCTAAATACTTTAAGATATGCTTTAACTCTTTAATAACAACCCATTCATACGATAAGGTCATTTCCATTGTCTAGGAAAAGACTTGCAATTTAATACTCATATTAAGCAGAGTTTAGTCATAGAAACCTACCACTTGTGGCAGCTGGCTCTGGGCCTTAATTTAGTCTTGGTGTTTTCCCTTTCCCCTCTTCTCCCTCACAGTTGCCTCGAAGGCAACCTAATGCAGGAAACCAGCTCAGTGTACAAAATGGGAAAGCTGAAGGAAGGTAAGGAGATTGGTCAGGACACAGAGTTCACGGCAGAGCTGGGACTCGGCTGACTCGGGCCGCGGTTCTTTCTGCTGCCTGTGCTGGTTCCATTACTGGTTTCCATGCAGGAGCGAAGTTACTACCTTCACAACACCCTGTGGAAGGTGGTCTCATATGGCCAATGTGAGACCAAGCCTCTACCACTAACCCTACAAAGAACATCCCAAGGTCAACAAATAGTCAACAGGAACCCTTAGGGGTAAGAGGGTGAGGGGGGCACTGCACCATGCCAAATTCTTAAATCATGCCATTGTCCAGGATTGATTTTTTAAAACACATCCTTTGGGGTGTGTTTGGGGTTCACTGTGTGAAAATAAATTAGCCAAAGATATGAGTAAGAAAAAAATAATGCAATGATTTAGTCAAATAATATCTCCATCTAAAGGTCTTTTTAAAAATAAAAACGTGGCTAGCCAGCCGCGGTGGCACAAGCCTGTAATCCCAGTACTTTGGGAGGCTGAGACAGGAGAATCACGAATTCAAAGCCAGCCTCAGCAACGGTGAGGTGCTAAGCAACTCAGTGAGACCCTGTCTCTACATAAAACACAAAATAGGGCTGGGGATGTGGCTCAGTGGTCGAGTGCCCCTGAGGTCAATCTCCAGTACCAAAAAATAAATAAAAAAATTAAAACATGGTGATTGTGCTAATAGATATTACATACATTTGCAACAGTACAAGAAAGCTAAAAAGTGGTTATTGTTGAACTGAAAAAGTCCCAGAATCCCACTAAGAAAATAATGTGAGACAATAACGCATATTTCAGGTACACACTATAACTGACTTAAATTATTATGGATGTACTTCATACTTAATTACCTTTCTAAAATACGTCGGGGTATTTTGTCATAAACTCGGCAGAGTCCGCTGTACCTCCACTAAATGCTGCTCTGAAATACAAACCCTTTGCTAATGTTTTTATTTGAATAACTTATTACCCAATATAGCAAGCATCAACACATTTTATAGAACCAGAACTTGGCTCTCTGAAATTTCTCCATACTCTAATGCCAGTCACTGTTGGGAGCATTTAGTTATAAATTGTCTTTCAATAAAAGTAAAAGCTCCCAAAACAACAAAATGAAAAGACAGAGCAGCTTAAATCAGGGGAAGTCAATTTCCACATGCCGATCCTAAATATTTCATGGCCCTATTTTATTCTGACATTTGTAGATGACTAAAGTGTTACAAAGGAAATAAAATGCTGATTAAAGAGTTCACTGTCATAAAGGTTACTGAATTGTAAATGGCCCTTTCCATCTTCCTGTTAATAGGTACCCAGCTGTAAACATCATGAAGGATGTGGCGGGAGGGCGGCTTCCCTCCTTTAGGAGCTGTACATACATTAATCACTGAATCACCAAGCCATGCTTAATTGCAAGCTGTATATCACACAAATCCACGGTAAGTAGAAGGAAACTCATTATTGCTGCTTCATAACTACTGGGTACTTCTCATTTTAACCTCCTCACACCTGGGACACTTTGGTGCTTTCCAACAGGAATGCAGAAAAGGTATTACACCACTAATTACAGCCCACACCGGCACCTCCATCTCAGCTGCCTGGAAGAGGAAACGGAACTCTCTCAGATCTGCAAATCCGCAGCCACCCCGGCTTTTGCCTCATTGCTGCTAAGTGACTTTTATAAGATGCTTCTCTCTCCCACCCTCCCTCACCCCCATCTTTCCTCTCCTCCTTCCCTTCCTGGGAAAAGCATGTAGAAATCCATTACTTCTTGAGAGTTTACAGAACTGTTTAAATGATAAAGAAAAAAAAACCTTGCAGTATATTTTGCTTTGACAAAATTATTGATTTAAATCCCATACAATAGCACAATACTATTTAAAGGTCAACCCAAGAAAAATGAGTTTACACCCGAACAGAGCCGAGCTTATCTGTCATGAAATTGTAATGATGTGTTTATTCCCTCACTAGAGTGTATATATTTTCAGGAAGATATAACAGTCTACTTGTAGGTGAAATCTGCTCTTAAATGGGAATTTCAGGAGACATTTACATTTCAGATGGTGGGGCTGAGATCTTGCAGCCCTGAGACTCATTTCTGTACTTAATAGTCAGGTGAGTATTTTCATCGCCTCAAAATTATTCTTCTCACTCTCGGGTCAAAAATGAGATACACAGATGAAAACTATAACCACAACTCATACAGAAATCTCTTAAGAAGCCTAAAGCTAAAACAGAATGCAAAGGTACCACCATATCTGCCTCTCTTGCGTTCTGGATTTGCTTTGACATTTCAAAACTATGGCACAAAATATTCTGTTATTTCTAGATGTATTTGTCATTAATAAATCTGCATATTTGTACTTTAATTTTTTCTTCTCTAAAGGCCAACAGATTATACAAGCTCCCTATGACTATCACCCCCTTCCCTATTGGCCTCTCCATATACTGACCTGGACCTCATTGGAACAGAGAGAAGGACACAAGGAAAGGAGATTTAAGGCCCTGCATCTAGGTTACAACCCCAAAGCCTTAGCCCACTACCTTTCTGCTGAGCTTAGTTCAACCAACATTTCTTGGATGCCAGGTACTATGATAGGGTGTGGGGATACAAAATAACACATCTTCTCTCTCAAAAATTTCCATTCATTCATTTGGCAAATAATGACTGCGCATATATCGTGTGTCTGGTACTATGTAGTGACCAGATAACGGTTTGCAGGGCTGACCATAAAGGTATAATTATAAGTGACATGACTTTCACAAAAGTAGATATTCAGGATACAAGAAAAGCCACAGCTCAGCTCTTCACAAATACCTCCAAAGCCCCTTAACAGTTGGTTTTGATAAATGAATAATAGCTTTTAGAAAGTCACTTAGGTAATATGTATTAGTTTCCTATGGCTGTTATAACAAATTACCACAAACTTGGTAACATTTAAAGAAAAATTTTATTTTTTCATTGTTCTGGTGACTAACGTCTAAAGTGAGTTCCAATGGGCCAACCTCAAGGAGTTTCCCCCAGGGCATGTAGATAGAAATCTATTCCTTATATTTTCCAGCATCTGGTGGCTAGTGGCATTCCTTAGCTTGTGGCCACATAACTCTAATGTCTGCTCCCATTGCCTTTTTCTCTTTTTTCTCTGTCAGATCTCCCTCTTATAAAGACATTTATGACAGCATTTAAGGCCCACCAGGATAATCTACCCATCAAAATCCTTCATCACATCTGTAGAGATCCTTTTCCATATAAGATAATGTTCACAGACTCCAGAGATTAGGAAATGTCATCTTTGAGGAGCCGTTATTCAGTATCACAGTACATATGGGAGAAACTGATCAGTGACTGAGTTTATTAAACCATGACACTCTTTTTAAATCATATTCACTAATGATACTCAGATTATTGTTTCAATTCAGTGGGTAAATGTCCACATTCCTGGATGTCAATTAACCAAATGTGTGACAATTTTATATTTTTAACAAATGAATTGAAAACCCACTAAAACTCCTCCTTTGGCAGATTTTTTAAATGGCCAGAAAATTTCAGCATTGAGCTCACATGATGATGTTTCCAAACATCTATTTTCAAAGTGTTCTCACCAGAGCATGAGTTTCTTTCAGAAAGCACCCTCTCAAATGTATATGTGGCCAAATATGTGTTAGGTTTTTAATACCAATGGGTATTAGAAATGGACAAATGGAGAAAGCTTGAGTCTTTCTCACTCCTGGACCATCCTGGTAGTTACTCTTAGTTGGAGGCCATCCCACATTTAAGGCAGGAAGATGGTGGCCATAAAGTGGATGAAAAGTCACTGGGATCATTTAATACTCGACTCCAGCTCATTATGAAGTGGAATGTACATGCTTGGCTGTACTTCAGACTCTGAAGATGGTAAGACAGGGCAAAGCCAACAATACCCAGACTTGAGGAAATTGGAAATAGAGTACTAAGCTATGATGGCCAAAACTGGTCTTCATCACTGCCGTGGCAATAACAGCCAATCAGGTACAACACACAGAAAGTACTACAGAGTACACACACTGGCTAGTGAGATCCAAGTGATTCTGATACCATTAGAAGCATGCCAGAACTAACTGGTGTAAAAGAGACTGTAAAATTTTTTCTTTAACAAAACTTGCCAGAAGAGGGAAGAGGAGAGAGAAAGAAAGGGAAGAAGGGAGGGAGGGAGAGAGGGAGGCAGGCAAGCTTGAATTTGTATAAAAGGAAAACTGGGAACTCACATTTATAATGTGAATAAACTAATGAACAAAAAACCTTCAAATTGTTTTTCATGACCTAAGCAGAAAACCTCTTCTGAAGAGGTTTAGATTTTTGTGGTTAATTCCCAACTCATAACCAAGTATTATAAAGGTTTGGTTTTTAGAAGATTTAAAACATAAAATTAAGTTTAATGCTGACATCCTGTAGCCAGAAACCATAATAAAATCTGCAAATGCTGAAGACAAAAGAAGAGGTGAAGGTGTCACTATCGACTACCATTCAAAGAGAATTCCCAGGTGGCCTCCAGAACAGCCCCAGTGTCTGTAGTAGGCATCTGCACAAAGCAGGGGTGTCAGAGTCAGCCAAAATATTAAATATTGATCCAGCTTATTCCCATCTCACTTTTAGATTATAAAAATTAGAAATAGAATTCTAACACTGTCTTCTAGCACACCCAACGGTTCCAATGATATAGTCCCCGGGCCCAAGTTCCTCACTCGAAGGACTACTGCTTCTGAATGAAGGGTGAATATTCTTATTGTACTGATGGGGAAAATGAGGCCAAGAGAGGCTACAGTCAGTGTTGGAGTCAAACTGGAGTCCACATCCTCTGATTGTATGCCTGGATCACATCCCATTGCTCTGTATGTCCTCCCCCTAGCAGGTGGGTGCAGAGGGGAAGGCAACTTAGGAGAGGGATCCAATACCAGCACTGAGGCCACACTGCCCGGACTGAACCTCACTTCCACCATTCCCCAGCTACATGATCTTATGCAAGTTATACTCAATAGCTTAGTTTTCTTGTTTTCAAAATGAGGATAATGAGAGTACCTACTGAGGACTGCTTTAAGAATAAAATGAATTAATTCATATATTGCACTTAGATGGCAACCAACACATGGTAAACCAAAGGATGCACTCTTGTGTTCACCAGGCGATGACATTGACTTCAAAAGGCTGCTCTAGGGAGCAAATGAGAAATACACAAACCCATATTTAAATACACATAGATACAATGTGCAAAGAGAGACTTGCACTTGTGCTCCTGGCATATGATGGGCACCAAATGAAGGTTAGCTTCTCTTGAGCTTTTGTTTCTAATTTCAAATGGAACATGTGAGTGACAGGAAAGTTATAGAGCTGATAAGGCTTGGCAATAGTCTTTCTCTAATGCCACACAGGTACAGCACCCTCTACCTTGTCTCCCATAGACATTAGCCACTTGTCAAATGACAAAATGCCAGGCTTTGGATTATAGCACATGCTCTGCTGGCAGATGTTTCTGTCCACCATTCTAACCATTAGAAAATAACTAAAACTCCTCTAACAGGAAGGTCCACCCTTTTAGAGGGAAAATCATTTGGAAAGCATAACCCCCGTATCTGTTAACAATAAGAGCTATATGGTTTTCTGTCCATATCTATTACCTGGAGTGTATTCACCTCCCTCCAACATCAGAGGCAGAAACTTGAACTAGTTTAAAAAAAAAAAAAAAAAAAAAGGTAAACTAGTAGAAATGTCAATCAAACCAATCTTCTGACTCTACTGAAACAGACAAAACAGAACATTCAATCATTCTCCAGACCAAAGCACCGTTTCTCTCCCTCTCTGAAGGCAGGGCAGATATGCATACTCTGAACAAAAAGATCAATAAGCTGTTCACTGGGTGGTGTCCTAGTGACTGCACCTGCTTGCAGCAACCCTGTTGAACATCCCATCATTATATCAGCACCACCCCGTATGCCCTGTGTCATACTTGCAAAATCTAATGCAAGCATTCAAATTCTAGAACTTGAAATGCAGATCAAGAGAATCTGCAGGAAAATGGTACTACAGTGGCACTGCAGTCTGGAAGGAGAAAGACAAGAAGTTAAATGAACCCAATGTAGCTGGACAAAGTGAGGATGTGTCAATGAAGGACTGAGGCCAGTGATGCAAGGAGCAGCATCATCAGCATCCCCAGGTTGAACAGTCATAAGCACAGGAAATTCTGGGCTCCAAGGATTTCAGGCGTGGGTGGCAAAAGGAAGAAGCCACACTGAACTCAAGAAAGCAGGTTTGTCTCCCCATTGGCTCTTCTCCGGTGCCATGGCTTTGGAAAAGATTTCCCCTCTCTGAATCTTTATTTCCTTGCCAGTAAATGTGAGAGGGTTGAAGCAGCTCATCATTTTAGAGTTTTTCTGCTCAATTATTCAACATCTCTTCAGTGATCATCAATCTGTATACTGTTGAAGCAAAGAGTGCTGCTTTTATGTTCTCATGAGGTTTTTAATAACTATCTTTCACAAAGAGCTAATCAATAGTCATTAGAACTATTTACCAAATATTTCTAATTCTTCCCTTTTTGAGCTACAGGGTAAGAATGGGGCCTTGTGATTAGTTCTGTCCATGACCGGTGGCACATTTGATTGCCGATGCAAGATACTTCAAAACTCTCTTGTCCCTTTGGCTGTGTCCAGCAATGCCCAACATGCTGACTGCTCTACCATCTTGAGTCCCGATGTTACTGAAAAGATCAGAGTCCCTCAGCCAAACCAAAAACATACATAAAGCATGAACAAGATATACACCTGAGCTGTTTCACCCATTTGAGATCTGAGAGTTGTTATTCTAGTATAACTTAGTGCAACCTGACAACCATTAATAGGTCATCAAAATTTAACATTATTGTTTTTGTTATAATTATTTACTATAATGACTATCTATACAAACAATCTTAAATTTTCACAACTCTTAGTAGTTCTCAATGTAAAGCAGGTAGTATATACCTGGAGCTAATCACTCACTTTTCAAGGTATACAACAGTTTCTCCAACTTGTCAAAGGCTCTCTTACCAAAATGCAATGACCATCTCCAGTGAAAATAGAAAAAAAAGAAAAGGGAGCATACACTTTGGCTGCATTAGTTTACAGAACAACTTCCTGATACAGAAACTCTTAAGAGGGAAAAAGAATCAGGCCATAAAGGAACATGACAGAATATTTTAAACAACAAACTGCTAGTTCTAGGTAATATAACATGAAAGAAGAGAGCAGAGAGATTTGATTCACAGAAAGCAAGTGAAGGGCAGACATGACACTTCCTGCCTGGACTCCAAACGTGAGAAGCTAAAGACACTTCTGGTCAGTTCACAAAGATTACTAGAGGGAGGGAGAAAGAGGTACAGCTGTGAAGGATGAGTTTACAAGGCCTTGTCAGAAAGGAAAGGGGAGATGAAGAACAAAGGGACAAAGGCTTAATGATTAAATTTCTTAGAAAGCTCTAGGACAGCAGAAATGCAGAAGCATACCAATGGCATATGATATGTAGGAAGCAAGAAAGCTAGTTTTAAAAAAAAATAATAATTGTTAAAGGCATAAATAAGAGTAAGAAGGGTAAAAATCAAGCAATTGTGTTTTGGTCCACTGACAATTTGCTGTCTGAGGCTTTTGGGAAAATAGTATTAAAAACTTTAATATATAGAATACAAAACTATTTGCAAAATTTTTTAAACCCAGAGTGAAACTCCTATAGGGTATTTTTGCTTTTGGAGGAAAAAAAAAAAAAAAAGAAGAAGATATACCCTGCCTTGTTGGTTAATCACAGAGCTGTTGTTTGACAGAGAAATGGTCGTTATGACCTCGACTGTCACCTGCCCAATAACCACTCCTAGGGCACCAGATGCATAGGCCTGACTTAGAGCAGGCAAATGGCGTGGCAAACCAGCCCCTGTATACAGACAGTGTGGCTCTCCCTGATGGAAGGATGTGCTGATGAATTAGCAATCAGACAGTGACTGTCATTGGTAATAACTTCTTATTATGTCAAGGAATTTACATGCAGATCAATGTGAGCAATGTGCACTTGCTTATCCCCACCATAAATCACTATCGATTGGCACACCAATTCCTCAACATAATTAGGAGCTATAGACAGGGCTGCAATATTACCTTAAATACTGTGTCACTACCCTCCATATACTGCTGGCATCCCAGAAAACGCTCACTCTGTGGCCCTTACCATCCACGCCACTTCTTCTGTTGTTATTTGGGGCAGGGAATTGGGGGAGGTAAGTGAGTAAACTTTCCCCCTATGTGCAAAGTCTACCTGAGAGATTCCCCACACCTTATTAGAGATTAAAAAATGGGAATTCCTCCATATCCATATTGAATTCCTGTGTGCAAATGTGAAAGTTGGCAACATGCTGCTCTTAATCTGATTTATGCACCAATTTATTTTATACATTAGGCGCACTGTATGCAGGCTGACTGATGCATAAAAATTTCATGCAAAAAAGGACTCACTCCCATACAACTGCCTTTCAGTTATTATTACCTCTTGTGGTTTGCATCCTACAGTGCGTAGGACAAATGACTCCATATACCAAATGTGTTTTTGCCCACTATTCAAACATTTTGATCTGTTTCTATTTCCCCTCGGCTCCAACTCCAGAGAGCTAAAAACACTGGATCTTAACTTTCTGAAATCCTTTAATGCTACAAAACACCCATTTATGCAGAGTCCATCTCTCCACGATCACTGTTTAACTATGGATTATAAACACGCAAACATGCATACAGAGCCAGGCAAAGGGAGACAGGTAATACCTACATGCTACACATCTGGGTATTTTGGGTTAATTTTTTTTTTTATTGTTAAGCATTTTTTTCTCTATGTATCATAACCACCATGCATTTCGCATTCATTTTCTAATTACCTTCTCAAGGATATGTTCCCTAGAATATTATTAACAGCAAAAATTCAAACAAATAAAAAAAAGCTTTTGGGGTAGAATTTTTAGTTAGGGAAAAACCAGCTAGGAAAAGCATCTTTCTGTATTTTCCTTTTATTAGAGGTCTCCTTTCATCCAAGAAATATGGGGCCTGAAATAAATTGTACCATCCTGCTTTTTTTTTTTATTCAAATCCTTGCCAGAGCTAGGCAGTATGCTAATGAAAACAGGTTGATAAATGACTCCCTGATATTTTCCAGACATTTTTCTCTCAGAAGTGCTCTAAACTGATGTAGCTCAAAGAGAATAAGGCGCATTAAGTCATTATATCAATTTTTGTTACCCAGATACTTCAGTCCCAGTTAAGCGCTGACAGCCAATATAAAACAAGGCAAGGGCATCATATGACTCCATCGATCAAATCTTGTCGTAGATAGATTGCCTATTACACAAATAGAACTAGCGGATTCAGTTTGTAGTTTTATGCTCTCCAATTAAAGGATAACAGGGTACTTTCCCATAAATCTGCTAATTGCAACTGAATTAATTTAACAAATTTCTCCGAGCACAGAGGAAAAAGCAATTGGTTAAGCTAATGTAAACTAGCACAGGTTGTCACAAAGAGGTTCCCATAACATCCTTTTGCTCTACCTTGATTGGGCAAGGTGTCACAAGCATTTAGCTACAGTGTGGTTCTCTGGCAATAGACAGCTGACAAGCATAAAACATTGCACAAATAGGAGATAATTTATTTGTGGTACTTTTTTCTCTCCCTCACTCCCCACTGCCCCCACATGAAGGATGAAGTAACTCCTTCTTTGCATCTAATTAATGTTTCCCTCTAAGCAAAGCTGTTTTTCTAAGTCAAAATTACAGCAGCCAAGGCACTGTTACTGAAAGGAGTCCCTCCGTACTGGTCAGCCAACGGGAGCTACTGGCACAAGCGGGAATAGGGGCCTGTGGCATTTCACAGGCAGACGTGGCTCGATGCTTCTCAACAGGGTAAGGTGAACGTAACGCAGGGCGTCCACTCTTACAAGTTCTAAAACACAGGTAAATACAGCACAGGTGCTAGAATCAAAGCAGACCATCCCAGGCTATACGATAATTAACCCGATTTGTTCAGTACCCTCTATATGGTAGAAATACTATGCTGCACTCCATTAATATGTACGAGGATCATATGTTAATAAAGAATGAGAGAACAATAATGGTATTAGTTTATAATTCACAAATAATAATAATGCATCTTGGGATGCTTGACTGCTGCAGTGAGCATCCTGGAGGTGAAGCTGGGCTGATGGCATCAGCGGTGGCTTTCTGGTGAGGCACATGCCACAGCCACAGATGCAGGTGTGTGCAACCCCCATGGCAGCCTCTGACAGCTAAATGCAGAGGACTCCGGTGAGCAGGGCGTGAGGAAATGCTCTACAAACAAGAAGCCGGTTTTCCACATTGGGTGGAAGGGACCAGATTTGACATCCTCAGTCCCACCGTGTCCATGTTTTCAGACTGGATATTTTATACAGGAGTTTGCAAAATCCAATTGCCATGTGCCGACTTAGCAGGTACCACTTCTTGCTGAAAGGGTTCAGATTTCAGCTCCAGAGGGATAAAGGAGTCCGTGGACAAGGTAGAAAGACCGTGGAGCCCATGAAGAGGGGAGTAAGGCCATAATAGCAGGATTGCCCATAACACCAGGATCCACTGTTCAAATTAAAGTGCAACATCTCAACACCTCTGTCTCCCCTCGTGGCCACAGCTTAAAACTTCTTCAATGAGAAAGCTGATTCTTTTTAACCAGGGAGCCCTTCTTTCCCAAACATCATTTCTTTTTCTTTTATTTATTTTTATTTTTTATTTTTTAGTTGTAGATGGACACAATGTCTTTATTTTATTGGTTTGTATGTGGTGCTAAGGATCGAACCCAGGGCATGCGAGGCAAGCGCTCTACCGCTGAGCTACAATCCCAGCCCCCAAACTACATTTCTTAATAATTATGTCTATCCACATGTGCTTCTGCTGAGGGAGGGAATGAAGCTCTGCCGTGTCACTCCAATTTGGCAGTAAATGACGTGAGGACAAGAACCACATGCCTCTTGTGCTGTGGGCCCAGAGCAGTGAGAACAAGGCGAGCCGCCTCCATGTACACAATCACACAACCTTAAAACTGGCCTGGTCATCTGGCTGAGAGGAGACTGGGTTCTGCAGAGGTGGGGCTGAGTTCAAGAAGGACAGTGTAGGCTGTCAATTCCTAGGCCATGTTAGTTTTCCACCCAGTCCCTGATCTGAAAGGCGAAAAAGAGGCACGCACAAAATAGCACAAGACAAAACAAAGACCTGTTCTGGGAACAACGGGATCCAAGTCAGGAGATCTGGGTTGTAGCCCAGAGTTGACACAGGCTGGCTGTGTGATGTGGGGTCACACTTATGGGTCACTCCTTTGTCCTTCCTTAAGAGGGGGAGAACAAAGTAGATCTCAGAATCAGATCCAATGAAGTCTGGAAGATCTAGGTACTATTTTTCAAACTGCAACAGCATACAGAATCCATTTTCAGGGTGGCTTCTAGAATTCCAGAATATGAAAGAGAACATATCAGAGATCACACTGCCCATGGTGAGGGTGAGTACTATTTTGTGATACTTCTTATTCAGTTATGTCAATACCTATGTTCATACAGGATGTAATGGAAAATATATTCATAAATACCAGTCACAGGAGAAAAAAAAAGTTTGTTTGTTTTTTTTTAAAGGAAAGCCCAAGTCAGTTCAACCCAGGATGGCATGCAAATGTTCTCTGGCTCTATCACCACATATTCGTGCAGAGAGCTGCCTGCAAGGGCTAGTAGGCTTGGAAAGACCAGCGCAGAAGCCTTTTCTCCCAACCAGTGCTCTGTCATTTCTGATGAAAATGGAAGACTGGAAAATCCCTCCCCTTGAGAGAGATTCCTGTCCATGCACAGATAAAAAACTGATACATTCCACAGGGAACCCCATAGGTGCTCCCCACACACAACCTGAGTGTCAGGTACCTCAACAACGTGCACGACTCCAGCTCAAGAGAGAGCACATGTCCTCAAGTGGCCAGGGAAGGCAAAGGCTGGCTTGTCCACCCACTGCTGGACAACACTTCAGAGATCTGCTTATGGTTCTTGTGGATGAGATTCATCAGCAGAGACTTTTTTCCCCCACTAAGGCCTAAGAAAGGACAACCTAGAGAAGGATCTCCATCCATGGGAAGTCTGGAAGATTCTGCTAGCTCTCTCTCAAAACTCCATCAAGATGAAAGAAAATCCACCAATAGCCCCCAAACCCTTCATTTCTCTAGTTGTGCTGAGTTTGGTCAACTACTCAACAGTTATTTTTACTGTTCCTTGTTATGAATTACGATCCTAGGTTATGGTCAGAAGGAAAACCTAAAAATAAAAAGTGATTTCATATTATAAACATGCAGACTAGGTCTATGCTTCTGGATGAAAAATATTCCTTTAATTCAAACTTTTTCTATTGTTTGAATACCTTCCATATAAAGATGACTTATGGTTTAAGGAATTCAGTTTATAGAAGACGTGGAGAATATAACACATGAAAATAAACAACAATAGAAAAGCTATTAATGAGACAGGTAAATATAAGGGTCAAGGAACTCTCCAGATAGCCAGTCAACAAACATTTACTGAGCACCTACTATATGCCAGGCAATAGACATTCAAATATAGGGTAGACAGAGCAGATCCAGTCCCATTGCTCAGGAGCCTGCAGTCTGGCTGAATGGAAAGTTGTAAAATCAATTTTCTAAATAAAAAAGTGCCATGGGGGAAAATGAGAATAACAAGGGGCTCTTACTTAGTTTGGGATTTAGGGAAGGCTTCCCTAAGAAAAGTGTCACATTTAAGCTGAAGCTAAAGATTAAACAGAAGAATGCCAGAGTGTAAAGAAGACAAGATGACCTGAGCAGATTTGTCCTCCAGCCTTCTGCCCCAGGCCCCTGCTACAGCCCCCTTCACCAGGGACTCCCTGGCCCTTCTACTCACACAAGCACATGTCCATGGGAAATCTCCAAACTCTCACACAAGTGGTGCAACCACATCACCCCCACGACTCCCCTAGGACTGCACACCTCTCAGCCCTACTGTTCCTTCTGCCCAGGATGTTTCTCTGCAGCTTTCTAGGTCATTTGGGTTCAAACCCCAGCTCCACCCTATATAGCTAAGTGACCTTCAACAAGTTGCTTATCTCCCCATGTCTCCGAGTTCTCCTCTGTAAAGCAGAGAAGATAATGTGCCCATCCCCATCTGTTTGAGGATTGAATGATGGTCACTACTATTACTGTGCTGTTTTTGTTACTATGATTGCTATTTATTTATGACTTTGTTTCCTATATTCCACGCTGTCATACAAAGCCAGCCCCCATGGCCCTCCCCCAGCAGAGCCATCTTGGCTTCCTCTAGCCGACATACCACTGCAAATGCATTATGTGAGCTTCTCTCATAGCCCTCTGACATCATGCTGAGATCATTTGCATATCTCTTTGTCCCCTGGATTCGCCATCCCCTCAAAATCAGAGGCCGGACCTGATTTACCTTGCTTCCTCAGTGTCTCCAAGTTAACACACTCTCAATGAACGCGTTGGAAGATGGATGAGTACATTTAATGGGTGGGCAGATGTGTGGGACCACCTAAAGAACTCACGGTGGCCTCTCTCTTCCTCTAGATGGCCTCTCTCTTCCTCTAGGGCAGTATCCCTCCAAGTACTTGGGCAAACAGATTGACACCCTCCTAGCTATATCTTGACCTCTGACCTGAAATGCCAACACCCCTATGTGTGGCCAGTTGAAGGGTACCTTGGGGACTTGACCTAATCCTCACAAGCCAGGGGGACCTCTAAAGTTTTAAATCCTCAGGGAGAACAAATATCTCTGTCCCCAAAACACTTCAAAATGTAGGGAGGCATCCTTGTTTTAAGCCTGAGCTAAAATGCCTGAAAGCATCTTTTTATTTATTGGTATTGTTCTGTGTATGGTAACAATCCCAGAGGCAGGGCAAGACTGCACTAGCTTTATGTCTGGAAAAATCAGTATTCACATTATCTGAACTCAAAAAGACTATAAAATTAAATTTAAGTGACTCACTTAACTACCAGAAGGAGAAAAGATCCAATTTGAAAACTTGAAAAGAGAAAAAGAAATAATTGCTACTGTTTGGTAGGAGTGTATTATGTAAATAAGCAGAGGGCATGTTAAGAAATGCAGACGCCTGACCACATTTGCACAGTAATGAGGAGCGAATTGGGAAGAAGTAGAAAATGTGTTCTCTTTGGTGGGATCAGAGGTAGCATCTCATCTCATCTCATCCGGCTTTTCAGCTACATTCAGCAGCCTCACTGAGCTGGGGAACCTGAAACCCCTGGGTCCAAACCCAACATGTTTGTTCATGGCAGGGCATGGCGGTCTATTATCCCCAAATAATTTCTTTGGCATATTTTTTCATTGTCTCTCAACATAGCAGATTCTAAGGTCCTCAGAAAATACTCCATTTCAAATTAAAGGAGGAGTTCACAATGTCACAGGAAAGCTGAAAGCCAGGTTAGACCAGCTGAAGAAGTGTTTGTGGTGGGTTGGAATGGAACCTTCAATAAGCGACTGCATCCTCATATTATTTCATGGGCAAGAGGTCGAGTTAGATGGTCACAGAGGACCACAAGCCACTGCTTTTCTCATTTGTATAAAACTTAGGAATATTTGGCTGAGAACTTTATTACTATTAGTCTTATCCCATGGTGAAATCTAAATTTGGAGAGCAGGACCTACTCTAAAATGACCATAATATAAAATCCATTTTGATAACTGGAAAAAGAAAGCACAGGCAAATGACAAAACTCCACCCAACACATGTCTAGAATCCTAAGCATAAGAGAGAGATCCTTTGACCTTAAATCAGCCTACAGACTCTAACGATCTTAAAGGTTTCTCAAGGAAATTCCATGGCCCCTCTTATGAATTTATTTTACCATTTCTCTCACTAGTGAGAAATTTGAAGAAAGGAAGGAGACACGGAGAACCCCTCATAGTCTCATACTACTGCTTAATTTCTTGTCTTTCTCTCTCTCTCTCTTTTTAGTTTTTTTGAGCTGCAAGCAGAGATTTAGGAAAGCAAGAATTATATATACTTGAAGGGAAAGAGCATGGACTATCTCAAGAGTAAGAAGCCTAATTTAGTTTTTAAAGTTATCTTTATGCAACAAAATACTTCAGCCAAATTAGAATGGCAAGACTTCTTATTTCTGAGGCACAAGCAACACCACAATTAATTTCCAAAGGTCTTCCAAAGGTTCCCTTAAAAATATGTGCATGTCTACCCCAGGTAGGAATCAGATCCATAAAAACCCATTAGCTCTGGCTGGCGGGGTGGGAAGAAGGGAACATTTCAGAATTGCAATGGGCTCCCTGCATGCCATACACCCAGGGAGACTGCACCATGAAGGGAGAGTCCTAAGTACTTTTTAACCCCAAGCTCTGCTAGCAGACCCCCTCCAGATGTGCAAGTCCACTGTCCTAACAAACTCCAGAAAGACATGAGGCTCGCCTTGGCGAGCTTTCTTGGAGACTAAAGGAGAAGAAATGAATACCACCCAGCAACCTTGCCTGACACCAAAAAAAACAGAGTGCAGACCATTTTATTCTCCATTAATTTGGATATACAGTATTTCTCGATGATTACTGTAGCACACAATGTTCTTGTAAGGTTATGAACTGGTTTTGCATCATTCCAATGCTAGAATTTAATACTGTACTAAGTGTGATATATCTCAGCCATGATTAATCCTGCCCAGTTTTGCAGCAAGTTTCTATAAAAACCAACTTGAAATACAGGACTCTTAAAGCCCTTGCCAAATCTGCAAGATGTGATATTAACACAGCTCCAATCCAGGCAAGCATGTCTAACTTACGTGGAGACGATCTACATGTTTCTCTTTGTGCTCTGCAAGCAGCTATTTATCCTACCTCTCAAGCCTGGAAAACTTGGTGAGTGCGGCCTTGGCCTGCTTTACAATAGTGTTATTAATACTGCTCAACAACAAAGTCAAATTACAGATAAAATCTGAATAGGCCTATTATTGTTTTTAGAGGGAGCTAAATAAGCTATATAATTTGTTTGGGGCTGTAGAAAGCTCAGCCCAGCACGACAGCAGAGGAAATGCGCACCGCAGCCAACTAGCCACTGGAGCTCAGCAACGTGTAAATCCCCACCTCGAGCGCCGTGAATTAAAGCAGATGAAAGTTTTAAAATGTCAGGCAAGTCCCTGGGGATGGATATGCTTTATGTTTTTTATACAGTGAACATTAATTTCAAATGGAAAGGGAAAGCAGCCCTCTATCTCCAGCCATTTGCTCCATTTTTTCTTAAGTTCCATGTGTCCACTTTTAACAGACCAGTCTCAGGGGAATTGATGCTGCGCTGAGTCAAACAGTCAGGCTCAAGGTAAATGGAAGGTCCTTGTGAGGAAGAAAATAAAAATTCACCAGTCCCTTCCAAGAAGCAGCCCTGAGATGGAGCATTTGAATTGGAGTTAGGCAGCTGAGGTTCAAATCCTGCTTTCAGCTCTTTCTATGTGTGTGGCCTTTGGAAATCTCAGCTTCGCTAATCGATTTCTTTCCAGGAGTTACCAGATAAATTAAATAAAATAGGCTATATGGATACTATATACCATGTAGCATGTATATATACACATATCTAACAGATATGTGTACATATGTATCTGCATGTACATGCATGTGAATTCATGTATGTATGCCTGTGCACGTGTGTGTACATATGCATATATATTGTATGTGTCACACAGTCATGCACACATGCAGGATTCAGATTGTTGCTTTAACTCCTTAACAGCTTTTCCCCCTGTTTAACTTCTATTGTGCATTCCTGGTCTTAAGAGTTTTAAAAGGAAAACTCGATTTCCATTCATTATTCATTCACTCATTAATCCATCCATCCATTCGGCATTTACGGAGGGTCCAGTATGTGCTGAGTTTTTTAGGAGCCAAGAGAAAATAGGGTGCTCTCTTTGTCCTCAAGGAGTTCACAGTCTACAGTAGTGGTTGCTCCCACAGTTTAATCCTATGTGAAATTCAAGAGTCTTTTCTCCTAGCATAGGTCAAGAAATCTGCTTGATGCCGTAATGATGGACCTGTAACTGATGCAAACACTCTGACCTAAGAGTAACAAGGCCAGAAAGCCCATGAAAACTTGGATGATCACTCAGCAATGGTCACTGTGGGCAGAGTTCACTTCCTTACCTCACTGATATTAGTCTTGGCCACAAGACATTCTTAGGCCAATGAAATTCCACAGCGTAATGTGAGCAGAAGCCCTAAGTGTGCTTGTGCTGTTGGTTCCTGGCACTCCATTGACTCACCATGAGAAAGGCGAGCTCAGGCAGCCTCTATCCCTTCACCCTGGCCCCCGAGACAAAAACACATGGAGCAAACAGGAAGCCAACAAGGAGCCTGGGAGGTCAAGGCCAGTTATTGCCCTACAACCTGGTCTAGAACCACCAAGCCTGGATCAGATCAGCCAAACCACATTCAACTTGCCAATGCCAAGCAAGAGAATAAATGAGGTGGTTTCTCAGGCAACATTATTGTGGAAATAGCTGACCAATATAAGGCCTATGCAGAATCCCAACCAAAGAACAATTGCCTCATCAAAAGCAATTTGGTACAACTTAACTGCTGAAGCATTAAAATGAGATTATAGTACAAAACATGCTTTTCATAGTCAAATCAATCATTCTGTCTCAACTCCTCTGTGCTTGGTTTCGGTTCTCTCTGTGTTGAAGGAAATTAACACAAAATAAGTTGATCTTGATGAGTATGATTCAAATCAATAATGTTAATTGGGCTCCTGAGCATAAGGTAAAATGACTTCAAATCAACAAAAGGTTAATACAGCTCTGCTTCACGCAGCACCCACTATGATAAATCTATAGTGGTCTGAAAGTTCCCATTCATTAACAACACATTTAACATGCTAAAAAGACAGGAACTTTATTCCTGCAACACATTCTCTCAGTGCCCAGCAACAGGCCAACTGAAGATCACAGAGCATCTCCAGCTGTGGGATTGTCTTACCTGAATAAGGCGGAATATGTTCATTAGGGAAGACTTATTTTAAACTTCAGTTTCATTACTACCTTCTCCTACCTACTTCCCCTTTCTTGTGGTAGTATGTGAAACTACTAGATATTTTTCTTTTATAGATTATTTCATTATAGGCAACATTATTATCTAGCAAAGAAAAAAAATCAACATTCTTATTGAGCATATATAATACATAAGGAGGCATGAGATGCATCAGAGTAGGTGGGAAGAGAAAAAGAAAGAACTGCAAGTTTCCTGTTCTTTTTTTAAAAAAAATATTTTTAGTTGTAAATGAACACAATACCTTTATTTTTATATGATGCTGAGGATCAAACCCAGTGCCTCACATGAGCCAGGCAAGTGCTCTACCACTGAGCCACCACCCTAGCCCAAGTTTCCTGTTCTTAAGGAACTTCAGTCTGTTGTGACTATATAAATGAATAGACAGTAATACAAATATGAAATAAACAATATGAACAAATCCTGTTTCCTGGACAGTGAGTGGCCGCTTCTCTTCTATCAGTCCCTCCCCTTCCCTCTTCCTAACATTTTCCAGAGTTTGCCAAATTTGGTTCTTGGGCAATTGACTCCACTCTCCTGTCCCACCATGGGACCCAACTGGCTAAACTCTATCAGCAGAATCCACTCCCCTTGGTCACAGGAACTGGCCCAAGGATAGAACAGACCCTCATTCAGACCTACCCGGCCAATGAGACTCAATCTGGGGGATTTTGTCTGACCCTTTAAGGAAACGAATCCCTCTCTCCTACTAGACTTGAATCAGGACACACATAGTCTTAAGAACTGTATGCAGCCACCCTGCAACGGGGAAAAGCTGCCCGTAAGAGACCCTTCACAGAGGAAGAAAGAAATGGAGAGATGGTGTCTAGACAGAGAGACAAACTGAGTTTCTGGTTTTCACATCTGGCTTAAAGCTACTGCAACTATGTGAGCAGACACTCACCCTTGTTTCCTTTGAGCTCTTTGAGGGTTTTGTTCTGTCATCTGTGACTTGGAACTAAAAACATCTAAATTGTGCAACATGAAATAAAGCACCAAAGAAGGAGGCCATTGTTGTGGACAGGAAAATCTAAATAGAGTCCTCAGCAGGAGTAGGACTATCTTGACTCTCGAAAAATAGATAAACTTTGATAAACTTTAAATTAGTGAGTGGGAGGAGGTGACCAAATATAATATAAAGCAAAAGTGACCTAAATGATGCCATCAGATGGCAGAATGTGATCTTGATGGTGTTTATGACGATGTTACTAATAGAGTGCAAGCTTTGAAAATAACTTTCTTTTGCAAGTTACTTCAACCTCTCTGAGCCTCAGTTTCTTCAAATTAGGTATTATAAGCCGGGCGCGGTGGCGCAAGCCTGTAATCCCAGCACTTAGGGAGGCTGAGACAGGAGAATCGCGAGTTCAAAGCCAGCCTCAGCAATGGTGAGGCGCTAAGCAACTCTGTGAGACCCTGTCTCTACATAAAACACAAAATAGGGCTGGGGATGTGGCTCGGCGGTCAAGTGCCCCTGAGTTCAATCTCCAGTACCAAAAAAAAAAAAAAAATTAGGTATCACAATAATGCCTGCTATCTAAGGTTATGGGAATTAAATGAAATAATACACAAAACATGCCATAATGCCTGGCAATATATGTGTGCATATATATATATATATATATATGATCCATAAATAGTAGTATCTTTGCTACTGTTTTAAGGAGAAATAAACTGGATTTAGGATTTACAGCCAGAGTAATGCAGAGTCAAGACCAATGGGTAGAAATCACAAAGTAGAACTTTAGATTCAGTATAAGAAATAGGTTTCAAACATTTCGTGATTTCCAGAAACACAACAGATTGCCTCATCACAACTGAACTTCTAGCCCTATAGGTGCTCCCTCAGAAGAAGAGGGTTATCTGCTTCAGGATGGCATGACAGGAGCTGAGTGCTAGAAGCATGATATAAGGATGTGGCCCCCAGGGAGTCCCCACCAATGAAACTTAGCAGCCCTCTGAGATACCACTGTTCTGCCAGTTTCATTTCCAGAGAACCCGAAAACAAAGGTCACCAGATCCCCTCCCCACATCCTTCTAGTCCTCTATCCTTACCAGCTCTAGAGATCACTCAGACATTAAAGAAATGCAAGACAAATTTGACTGGACTCACTACACCGGCACTATCCTCCAGTACTGCAAAAAGCTAATTTCAGCTGTCACTTACTGGAAGTAAAATGACAAATATCTGTAATATCTGTCAGGTTATGAATGCTTTAAAAAGAGTTATGCAGCTGTCAACATTTTGATGACTTTAACAAGAGAAAAGTAAACGAAGACGAGGAAACGGTCTGTCTGTGGAGTACCAGGTTGCCAAACTTCTCTGCTACTTCTATTAATAAAAATCAAATTACCTCCATAAAGAGGCAAGTAACAAAGACTCCTAGAGAAAGCCAACAGAGGCAAATCTGTTAATAATCCTGCCAGTTCTACAGATGAGATCATCAGAATTAGCCTCAACATCTTTGTACAAAGTGACTAATTCTTTTAAGGGATATGAAGTCTTTCCAACCCTCCCTACCATGATGGTAGAAGAATAAAGGTGTAAACTCCCAGCACAGAGTAACCAATCTTTTTAAGGACTTTTTGCCACCTATTAAAAGACAATGTACAATATAAGTTGGTGATAATACATTCCAGTTTATATCCATTATCTTAGCATAATTATAGTAAAGTGTGCTAATTTGCATAAATTATTACAAATGTGCATACATTTATGTTTATGTGTATGAATATGCATGAGCACATATGTATATCTATATATATGGGGGTCTGTGTATGTATATATACCTGCATTGTGTATTTCTATATGTAAGAGTGTGTGGGGGGTCTCTCTTTCCCATTTATAAATGGTTCTCATTTATAACATAACTTAATTTTTGGAGATAGACACTACATTTTACAAGGATTTCCAGTTATGTGACACTGCATCTTTATCATCCAATTAAACCCAAATAAATATGGGAGGCAAAAATAAGCTTGTGTTTTATTCACATTTTTATTTGACTACCTTAATCACATATAAATCATGTTACCAACAAAACAACTTCTCAGGGAACAGAGATGGGTGGTCTAATTTTTAGTTTAGAAGAGGGATTTAACTCAGCGGGTAGTTGGCCTCAGCGTAAGACTTGAAGCCAAAATCCACACTGCTGATCATTAAGTCATATCTGTTTTTCCAATATTTCTGCTGTTTTTCCAATATCAGAGGACAAAACAGAAAACAAAAAATAAGACTAATCAGCCCAAAGGTGGGGTCACCTCAGTGGGCTTGAATGATCATATTTTACATTCACCGAAGGGCACTGCCGTCCTCAGTTCTTGTGTCTGTTCTTTAGGTACCTGCTCCATGAGAGGGTAGTATACGTTGCATATTCAGCCAACTGTGACTTTCTTTAAAGAAATAACCAGAAAAAGACCAACCTTTAAAAATGAATGGACCTTGTTTTTTAAACCTGGATTCATCTCTGTGTATGCCTTTTGACCTGGCGTATCTTCAGCTACATTTTTAAAAACATTCATGAAAATTCTCTCTCAAATCTCTTCCAGATTCAGGAAATTAAATCAGATGGGAATTCTGACAACTGGCTGATGTCACTATTTCAGGATATCTCTAAACCAAGAATAGCCAAGCCTCTTCTTGGTCTATAAATTAAGTCATTAACAAATATACAGTTTGGGGAGGAAAGAAATGTTCTGCAAGAAGTTAAACTCCATGTAGCACAGAGTACTGGCACTATTCCCTTGGAAACAAATAAATCCTGTGACAAACCAACTTCTTTTCTCCAATGCATTCCAGAGGCAGCATATGCTTTTTGGTGAGAAAATTAAAAATTAATCCAGCATGGCATTTTTATTAGTGGCTCCCATGCAAAAAATATTCAAATATTAGTAGGGGGAGAGCTGGTGGTACCACAGGCGGCTGGAGGGGGCCAAAAACCTGAAGGTCCTCCCAACTTGGGCTTTATGGAATAGCACATGCCCATACAAAAGCAAGGTATAAGGGCTGGGGTTGTGGCTCAGTGGTAGGACACTTGCCTAGCATGTGTGAGGCACTGGGTTCGATTTTGAGCACCACATATAAATAAATGAATAAAATAAAGATCCATCAACATCTAAATTTTTTTTAAAAAAAGCAAGGTGTAGCCAAAAATGACAAATTTGAATGTAAAGAATCACATTTCCGACATGGTTGGAAGTATGCTTATCAAGTGTCTATTTCTTAAACTGTTCTTTTTAAAATTATAATGACAGCCGGGCATGGTGGCTCAAGCCTGTAATCCCAGCACTTAGGGAGGCTGAGACAGGAGAATCGCGAGTTCAAAGCCAGCCTCAGCAATGGCGAGGCGCTAAGCAACTCAGTGAGACCCTGTCTCTACATAAAACACAAAATAGGGCTGGGGATGTGGCTCAGTGGTCGAGTGCCCCTGAGTTCAATCCCCAGTACCCCCAAAAAATAAATAAATAAAATAAAATTATAATGACAATAGTGTGAGGAATCACTTCCTGGGAGAACTGACCTAAGGGAGGAGTCTTTCAAAAGAAATTGGAAAAGAGGTTAAAATGGACAATCAGAGCAGGCAGAGGTATGGCCATTTAGAGACAAATGCCACCATGAGCCAAAAGCAGAAGACATCTTTTAGAGGGAAATAAGAATCCCATGAACAGCCTCAAAGAAATTCTGCCTTTAAAATGGGAGGTGATAGTGAGTTTGTATCTGTTCCTGGCAGGCAGCCGGTATGATCTGGCCAGGTGCAGAGAATGAGTTCAGGGAAGCTCTTCAGGAGCTGTATTTTTAGATGAGATCTAGATATCATGACAATGAAGAAAAAAAACTAGAAATGGAAGAAATCACAGATCATTTCATTCAAACTGTAGGATATTTTTTAAAAAATCTATCCTGAAACATCCTATCCCATGTCTGTTCAGATTCAGGCTCAGTGATGACATTCATTCAGATGAGGAAGAATAACTGGAAGTGTAACTTACTTCAAGAATCTGAGAAGAAAGCACCTTCCTCAAAATAGGTGTTGAGGAGGGGCCAGACCAAGGAGCCAGCATAGCTGCTGGGCAGAAAAATAGCTCAGCATGGAGCTAAAGGTGAGCTGGGATCCCTTCCCCAGAAAGGAAGGACCAAAGGACTTCAGACCCCTCCCCGAAACACCCAGGAATGAGTAACACCAATCAAAACCTTCCTTGTCTAGAAGATTTCACATCAATAAACACTGAGAACTTTAAATAGACCTCCATCTCTGTTTCACTCTCCAATACAGCAGGGAGGCTCATTGAGACTTATTGTGCTCAACAACAGGAGGCAGAAGAAACACTGAACCTTACAGATTAGATCAGACATCAAAAAGGCTCTACGAACATTACCCGCACTCTAAGACAACTCCCACAAAATGAAACAGATACGCAGATCCTACAAAGTTAACTGCGAACTAGGGTAAGACCTCAGTTCTTGTCATCCAAGTGGTATGGGTGTTTTTTCAACCTATAGGTCATGATCAAAATCAGTTTAATGGGTTGTTACCATATTAAAAAATTAAAAGGGCTGGAGATGGAGCTCAGTGGTAAAGCACCCTTGGGTTCAAGCCACAATATAAAAAAAAAAAAAAATAGTGAAGAACTCAGAGAGGGCATACACTGGCATATTTGAGCCAAGCCATGTGCTCATCCCTCCCATTTAAACAGGGGATTCCCCGTGAGTATAGACTGCAACTGCCCAAGTTCTCAGCTTTCTTCTGGTGATGACTTTGAAAACCCACACTACAAGATTCTTTTGGGTCTGCTGGCAACATTTCACAGAAGAGAAGACTAATTAGTAAATGTACCACTGAGATCCTGCTCACAAACTGCCACTTCCAGTGTGGAGTATGAATTGGCTTTAAGTACAACGCTTTGCTTTCATTTATGTCAGTCATGCCCATAAATAACACACTTGATCTGAGTTCCATTGCTTCCTCTGAAGTCTACTGGGCTGAGTTTAACACAGAGAACATAAGGCCTCGCCAGCATTTCCAAGGATGGAAAACTGTGATCAATACCCAGGCTTGCAACCAAATCAGCATTGATTTATTCTTCATGATTGCATGGAAAGGAAAAGGCTGGTGCCCAACTTCTGTGTCCTTCCCCTAAAAAAGAATATGTCACCATCATATTGTCACCATCACGGTGGCCCTCTAATAGAAACCCTAACAAAGCTGATGTGTGTCAGACGTCCTCCTCAGCTACTCTGGTCTTTCTGCAGCCCACGCAGCTGACCCCAAGCAGAAACTGACAGCTTTTGCTCACAGATTTTGAATCACACATCCCAACACCCAGCCAAGTTAATAAAACAAAGGCAAGAAGTCCTGACTGCAAGATTCCCTCCTTGCTTATCACAAAGGTGCCCTCATTTGGACAGTAACCCCGACATTGTGCAGGCTTCTAAGTGAACAGAAAGAACAATTATCTGAAGGGGGGGCTCTTTAAGGAGAGCTTGATTCAAGACAGAAGGCTCGAACTGTAACATTCAATCACAGGGTGATGGCACTTATTTAGATAGAGATTATACTCTCTATGGGGAAAAAAAAGGGAAAGGAAACTCCGAGTTCTTCATATATTTATATATCTGAAGGAAGCCACGAAAAGAAACCTGCATGAGATATAAGGAATTGGAGGTTTCAAACATGCTGTTTTCACCTTATCATTCTTATCTGTTATAAAAAAAAATACAAACAGCTGCATTTAAAGATAAGGGAACAGAAAGGTGTTGTGTATGTTGCCCAGATGTTGCTAAAATCCGCTCCCTGTTAAACTTATCTCTCCAGAACTAAAGACACCTCTAATCTTTTCTAATGGCTTAATCAAATGAAATAAATGGCTTGGTAAAATATCTTCCTTAAAACTTATATTACTGGTTGCAAACATACACACGTGCCTGCACACACAAAAGCTGGGATATTTTTCAATACTTATCCGAGGGAAAACTAGTCCCAGCATTAAAACATTACTTACATATTTTCTCAAAGACAGCAAGCTGGAAAACAAGACAGTTAAGATTTTACAAATGGTGTTTCTTTTTGTTTTCTCAATGGCCAGTCTTTCCATGGTCTTCACAGCAGGTTACAGTTTCTTTCATTTATTACTTTAAACATTGCATTCCTACTATGTGTCAGGCCATACATTAAGAAAGAAGGGAGAGAGGAAACAAATGAGAAAATGACATTAATAGGAAGTCGGTGAATGGCTGGAGAGATAAAAGATGGAAAGTTGTAAAGAAGGGTTGTATAAAGGGTGACGAATGAGAATAAAGAAAGAATATTGACTATCTGTCCAACTGAGGTCCCAGCCCCTAGTCACATCCCCAGACACAAAGGTCACTGTGCAAAGAAAAAATATTCTACACCCAATTTGTTACCCTTTTGTGAGCTGGCTTCACATTTCTGCTCAGCAATTTATCATTCTTGAACAAAGAATTGAGAGTCAAAGGGTCCTTAGAGAACACATGGGTTTACATCCATGTTTTGCCCAGAGACTAGGGGCCACCGGAGGGCAGGGCCTGGGTCTCACATGAGTCTCAGCACAGACCCAACCTTGCATGAGCACTGAGCAAGGGCTTAATAATTCAACAATGTGAATGTATTGAATAATATAAGTAAAAAAATATAGTACTAAAAATTATGTATCTGTTTTCTGATTTGAAAAAATGGAGATTTCAATCCAGGTGGCCTTGTAGGTCCTTTCTGGTACTAATATTCCATGAACTACTATCCAGCTAGACCTGAGCAATTCTCACATTTCTACCTCATCCACACTTCAAGTAGAAGAGATGACTTGGGGACAGTTCATGCCTCCAACTGATTTTACCCTCAAACCCACAGCACTTGAAAGTTTCCATCAAACATACTCTCAAATGAAACTGGTGATCCAGCAAACACATACCCTCTTAAAAAATAACAACATGCTGAGGAAGCACCCAGCTTCTGTCAGATCCTGCCCAGAACACCACACACACAGCTCAGGAAGCCAAATACAGAATGGGCTATACTTTCTCTCTGCATCATTCATCTGACGACATCATTTAATCTAAAAGCAATTACAGCCTTTACAGGCAAGGAAAAAAGGCAAACAATTTGGTTCATCAGGCAGCTCCTGAATGGAACTGGGACCAATCAGAAACCAATGGTAGAAAGAAAATATACAAGCTGACTTCACCGCAAAGAAGGGAACAGGAGGCCCAGTGGCTACAGTTAATGTTTCTACAGACAGGAATATAGGTGGACGCTTAGAGAAAAACCAGTATTTTCCAAGTGAACTCTTAGACAGGCGCAAGGAGGAGATACCCTTGAATCATTATTGTTACTTCTCTACAAAGTCCCAAAGGGGTCATTCTCTATTTTCCAAGATACCTCTCTTTTCCTAGGTTTGTGTAGGTAAACCATGCAGTTCTCAGAAGGCCATTCACCTCAGAACAAAAATTTTCTTCCCTCATGGCCACACAAGAAAATAAAATAGCCTACTTTAAGATCATGGTAATAAAGTTGGAATCCATTCATTTGAAGCCTGTTTCTTAGACATGTGATAACTTTCAGGGTTCTTCCAGGTTTTTGTCACAGAGTGGCCTAAGGGCAATGGAGCCACCTCACATGAAATAAGGGGTCTGTCTACCAAGGCCTTAAAAGAAGAGAGTAGGTTAGAAAGTTCTTCCTCATGAAAACCAAAAAATTAACTAGAGGAAGAATCCAAGGTTGTCACTGGGGGGAGGGGGAGTCCTTTTATGGTAGTGATTTACTCCTTAAACCTTTCCCATCGCTTTACTGTACAATTAATGAATGTGCACCTTTGTCCTAAAAGGACAGTAAGATGGGGATATTTGAGGGAGGAGGAGCAGAAGCCTGAGCTGCTTACAGGCATGTTTCCTGAAAAATGGCTGAGGACAACAGGGCAACAAAGGAAACTCAGGAAGAAGAATTGCAACAACTAAAGACCTGAGATATTGGACACTCCCATCCATGTCTTAGGCAGGGCAATGACATCAAAATTGAGGAGCTGAAAGATCCACAAGCATCCAAGGTAGGTGGTGGGAACCTGGGATTTCATCACACAGCTCTCTCTACCTCATTCTATGTTTGAAGATTCCTATAATAAATTTAAATTTAAAACTTTTTAAATGTTTGAACTTTCCTTTCTTCTTGGACAAAGTACTCCTGGAAGCCTCAGATCTAGAAACCCTATAAGACTTCATCACTCCCTCAGCCAGTCAATGTCACAGTAAGAGAAGCCAGGGGGTGGGGGAACATCTTACCCAACCAGGACCAGTGGGATTTGCTGCCCTGAGGAATTTGAATCAAGTTCCAACTCCAGGTTGTCTCCATGGATGGATAGCAGTCATGGAAGGACAGACTAGGGACATAGTGGTCTAAAGGGAAGCAAGGATGAGGCAGAGGGGCAAAGAGGGCCGAAGTGTGAGCCCAGAGGGATTCTAGTCCCTCAAGTCCCCTCAAGATAAAGGAGCAGGGTCTCACCTGGCTGGCCAGTCTGGGTCCCACCCCTCAGGAGTCCTGCCCTTGGGAACTATAAGATACCCCTTTACTCACTCCTATCTTGTCCCTCCCTCCTCTCCCTTAACCAGATTTTAACTTCTCACAAAGAAAACAAGCCTTGGCCAGGATGGAAGGGAGAAGAGAGACCTAACCAAGCAGGCAAGGTACACGAAGTTGGAGAAATCAGCACCAACAGAAAGGTATGCCTTCTGCCCAAAGGTCCCCAGATCAAAAGACAGATAGGAGGGAGATGACCAGTTTTCAACAGGCATCTTCTTTCCATCCACATTTGAACCTAGTTCAAACCTCTTTGCTTTTTTCATGACACACTTTCTCTGTAGAATCTAGAAGGAAAATTTCTGCAGCAAATGGAAAAGAAAAGCTAGAATATTTCTCTACTTACTTTTTTTCTGGTTTTTTTTTTTTTTTAGTTATAGATGGACACAATACCTTTATTTTATTTATTTATTTTTGTGTAGTGCTGAGGATCAAACCCAGTGCCTCACAAGTGCTAGGCAAGCACACTACCACTGAGCTATACCCCCAGACCTCTACTTTAAGCTTAGAGAAGAAAGGAAGGAAGGAAATAAATAAATAAATGTACATATGTATGTTTGGGGAAAGAGGTGGAGGAAAAGTGACAACATATCTTAATGATTTCTTCCTTCTTTCATGCCTTGGACCTCTCTGGCTGCTATAAAAAGAGATCCTGTGAATTTCAAAGTCACTTTAGAGCTTATAAAGTAAATACACATTGCAAGGTGTTCATTTTTTCTCATGAAGGGGATTTCATTTTTCTTCCTAAAGGTCATTTTTATTAATGTGCTAAGAACAAGTAGCCAGTGACAAAAGAGGGGCATTACGGACAAGGCTTTGTGAGGAGGCAAACGTTACTTCTGCTATCACACCAAATCTACTTAACATCAAACACTGTTTCATTAGCTAACAAGACATTTGCTTTCAATGAATGAAAACTATAATAAAGAGTTGTAATATTTTAAAAAGTAATGAATGTAATTTTTGCTCTATTTTATGTTGCTATAAAAAAAGGCCTTAAGTGTACTTCTCATCTGCTCCTCTTTTTTAACTACCATAATTTATGCAGATAAATGTTGGATGAATTGCATCAAGAACACTATTCAGATTGCTACCCATAAAAGTACTTAGCCATCATTTTCTTTTTCTCCTATGTATATGTCTTTATATTACCCAAATCAAGTTACCAACATTAAAAATGATATATTGTCACCAGAAAGTACTGAAGCATAACACCGAATAATAAATTAGTAGTGTTTGAAGGTGAAAACCAAGTTTAAGAGATAGCAACGCTTTTGTTACTCTGGACTCCTTTCAAACTGCAGTTGACTGGAAGAAGCTTACAACTGACAAGAGCTGACACCCAGCTAACGCTATCAGCCTGCAGATTTACTGCAAAACTCTAAAGTACTGTCAAGGGCAGATCAATGTTTGTGATAATTCACAAAATAATTTGGCTTTACATCATAGACATAACGCTGTGTGACTCAGGAAGAAACTCTTGGTGTTGAACACAGATGTGGCGTCTCCAGCCTTCCTGGAAATCCAGCCCCAAACAGGCTCAGGTTAAAGGGTCAGGACAAGGGGATTCCCACAGCCCCATTCCCTTACACACATCCCCCTAGAACCTCAAAGAAATAAAGCATTGTTCTGTCCCTTATCATGTCCAAGCACAGATCCCAATACCAAAAGTGTGCCCCAGTGAGAGCAAACTTCTACCCTTGGATACGGGAGTGACATTGGTGCATAGTCAAAAGGACCTGCCAAACAGAAGGTAGCTTTGTAGGAGTCCCAGTGCCAACAAGGGGCTGACAGGGTGAAGAAGAGAATGATGGTGGACAACAGCATGCTATCGGTCAACATCTGACAGCAAAACGGAAGTTCTTCAGAGTTAGCACACTGCTGAGGTGCTTCTGTGCCTTATCCCATTTTGTCCCATTGTCTCAGATGTGGAACACCTATAAAAACTTAAAGATAGTACATCATATACAATATAATGCTAGGATACATAATGTAATTATAAAACTATGATTATAAATTATAATAATATTAAATAATATAAGTTCTAGATTATGATTTCCAACCTACCCTATTGCACACCTGTGTCGATGTCATTGAAATGTCCACAGAATTAAAAACCTGGGACTTACTGGGTTAAGGCACTTACAGACCCAACCACAGAATGGGAAAGAGAAAATCTACTAGCGTTTAACTCCATCAGAGTAGAGGGTGTCCAGCACATAATAGATGCATTATACGTATTTGTTGAATAAATTAACAAAGCAGAAATTTCCAATTAATTCATTCTTTGGAGTTTCCACAATTCCTCATTATTACAAACTTCATGCTAGAATGCTTTACGAAACTTGAAATAATCTACTTATTAACTATGTATGGCCAAATCGCTATTTAAAAGTCTTATTTATTTTTTGTGGTGCTGGGGATTGAGCCTAGGGCCTCCTGTATGTCAAGCACTCAACCACTGAGCTACATTCTCAGCCTTAAAATTCAGGTTTAAATTTAAATGAATTTTAAGTTTTTAAATTTAAATGTACAAAGGCTCCTGTTCCCTTCAGGAATTAATTGATTTTTAGAAATGCTTCCTTGTTGAGCACCAACTCTATGTGAGACACTGCTCTGGGAGACCGGGATATATTATGAAAGGAGGAAAAAAGACAAAAAGTCCTCACCTGCCTGGTTCACACCTGAGGACAGACCAGAGAGTGGAACTACAAGCTGATTATCCCAAATTCGAAAATTCAAAATCCAAAATTTTTTGAGCATGTCCAGTTTCAGATTTTTGATTTTTGGATTAGGGATCTTAACTAGCAAAGTCTAAGTAAATATTTCAAAATTCAAAGAACTCTGAAATCTGAAACACTTCTGGTCCCATACATTTTGGATACAGGATTCTCAACCTGAAAAAATCAATGACCTAATCAGAGAATGTTTCTGGACAGCCAGTACAGGACTGGCAGACACGGAAAACTCAGTCATGCTTCCTGCACCTATGCTCAGGGCAGACCCTGATCATCACCTCAGGCACACTTTCACTGAGGCAGGCCTGAGAATTCTCATCAGAATATCCCCAGGTAGCCACCTCCAACGCACCACAGTCACTGACCAAAAGGGAACATGTCTACCAAGATACTTTGGGACTCAAAAACCATGAAGTCCCATATTCAGCCCACTATTAGCTCCAGTTTGAAATGAGAACCTTTCACAGAAAAACAAAAAAAACAAAAACAAGAAAAACCACGAAGCTTCTGATGCAGCATCGTACTGGTCAGAACCAATGAAAGCAATCAAGGGAAGGATGGTACAGACCACACGATTATGGGCAGGATTGGGTTTGCCGTAAAGCTATTGCAACGCTTGGTTTCCAGGCACAGTGTCATTTGCACCAGTTGCTTACAGGGCCCTGGGAGAGGCCCCAGATATTCTGAATATTTGATTTTGGTTTTGGAATTAACAAAGAAAATGCAGTGCATGGGTGATGGTGTTAATGAGGGCTGTTAGCAATGGTGCACTTTTTCAAGACTAAGCATGGGCTTTCTTCTAAGTTATCTATTCACAATTATCCTACTCCCAGAATTAAGGGCAAATGTCTTGAAAAATCCTACTTTTAAGAATGACTAAGGTGGCATGCTAAATATAAATAAAAGTAAATTTCATTATCTAGAGTTAAAATAAAGAGTTCTCACCAGTCACAGCTGCACACATCCATATCTCAGCTGAGGTAGGAGGATTACAAGTTTGAGACCAGCCTCAGCAACTTAGCGAGATCCTGTCTCAAAATAAAAAATAAAAAGGGCGGGGCTGGGATTGTAGCTCAGCAGTAGAGCGCTTGCCTCACATGCGTGAGGCCCTGGGTTCGATCCTCAGCACCACATACAAAACAATAAAATAAAGACATTGTGTCCATCAACAACTAAAAAATATTTAAAATAAAAATAAAAATAAAAAGGGCATGGGGGATAGCTATGGTAAAGCATCCCTGGGTTCTATCCCTAGTATAGTCAATCAATAAATAGGGTTCACACCGGATTGTATCTATGGTTTCTTCCAGCTCTATGCTCCTAAGAAATATAAGAAGTCCAAAGCATGAAGGCTCAAAAGCAAACATCCTGCCCCACAAAGGAAGAGCCAGGCAGAGGAAGCAGAGGAGGCAAAGGCGGCCTTCATTTGAATTAAAACTAAATCTCATCCAAAGGACACAGCCACTTTAACCTGCATTCTTAAACATGTATTCTTAGTGGGGTTATAAAATCATTGGGAAAGAGTAAATGCTACCAAATACAGAAGTGGGAAAAGGAAGGCGATAATATAGATGGAATTAATCCAATATACTTATTTATATAGAAAGTTATGTTTTATTATAGCATACAGCTTAACAAACAGAACATTCACCTTGAGATTTGCTGTCTTCTGGAAAATGAAGCTCTGCAGACACCCACATCTACCATACCATCCTCTTTCCACATGGAAAAGATCCAGTTAACCATAGTGAACTTGTGTGGATTAAGCCAGTACTTATTTCTCAAACCAAGGTCTGTGGCTATACCCTTAGAAATCTACAGAGTTGAGAATCTTATGATTTCAGGTGTAAGGTCCTAATGAATAAAATTTTAAAGTAAATAATTCTGGGTGTATCTGGCCAAAAAAAGGACACCTTACCAGAGAATACTTCTGTGCAGTTTCTGGTCCCTGTTCTGGTACTTGTCTTATTTTTAGGTGCCACTCAACATGTTGGACTATTGAACATCCAGATGACTTACCCAAACACTGAACTCTTACAAAACTGTCCTTTTACCCCCAAAACTCAAAATTAAAAGGTTTTTTTCATTTAAATTAGGCTTGTGTTTTCCCAAACTATTTCATAGATTGTGATTAACATAAGAAAACAATAATACGAGAAGTGAAGAGCCACAGGCCCATAATACCCTGGGGTCATACAGGCATAATGCAATTCAGGGATTTTTTTTTTCAGATTTTAGAAAGGTAATATAATTTATATACTATACTAAGTGGTAGGCAACTTACTTATAAGGTAACATCCCTAGCAGGTATTCATATTTTTCCAGGAACATTCATACTGTTAAAGGATAATTTTTTTTCAAATAAGGTAAAATCATTACTCTCATACAAATATAAAATGAACACATGAAAGATTTTACTGAATCCATTCATAAATGAGAGCGCTAATAAGATGTTGCATCAGTTCAAAGAGCAACTCCAGTACCAAGCACATGCACGAAAGCCAGCAGGAATGCTAAGATGAACTTACAAATAGATACAAAATAGCTATCCACAGGGCAAGAAATAACTGCTTAATATAGGACACAATTCATTTCCATTTCCATGGGCAAGAATTGTGTGCCTTTCTATCAATTGCCTACAACTTACAGAGCTGTAAAATAGCTGAAAGGCTATAGAGGGCACCCATAGTCAGGGAGGAAGCGCTACACAGGACACCCAGGAACCTTTTCTGGCAATTTAGAACTCTTTTTCCCAATTTTTCCTGACATTACCAAATTACTATCAAAAAAAAGTTGTAGTTTCACATCACTTCGGGTCAAGTGAGTCCATCATAAAACAAGTGTATTTTTTTTTAAATCTGTTTTCAGAACTTCGAAATTTGGGTCAATTTCTCATGAAGAAGGTAAACAGGCCTTCTTTTCACATTGACCGTGGTATATTCCAATGGCTCCACTACAAGGAAGCAATAGTTTTAAGGAGGCAGACATTAATGAAGGAAGACAACACTTCCTGCTGATATAATGGCAAGTCAGAATCAAAAGCTCGTGGGTGTGCAGGGTCAGCACCAGGGCTCCAGCTGCACCTGGCCCATTACTCAGCTAGGACAAATTACAAGTGGGCTGGAGGCCTCAGCTTCCTCATCTGTAAAACAGTCTCAAAGGTCTTTCAAATTCTAAAAGGCCAGAAGGCACCACCAACAGCAGGAACCTCTGGAAGAAACTATTCCATTAGATGCCTAAAATCCTGCAGACCCCTGTCCTCTGTCAAATCCCAGCACAATATCTTTCTTCTATGGAAACTTCTTTAGTAAAACCAGACCTGAATTCAAATCCCAGCTCCAACAAATAGTGGCTGGGTGATCCTGAGCAAGTTACTAACCTTCTCTGAGCCTCAACTTCCACATCTAGAGGTGGAAAATAACATTTAAATCTCAAAGACATGCTGGGTCTATTCGATTTCTACATTTCCTTAACTTTCTCTTCCCGGGATTCCATTATGACATCACCACCTCAAAAATGCTGTAGACAGTGGGTAACCTAAGATTTATAGTTGAACATAATTTTTCCCAGATATTCAGGTAGATGGTCAGGGTGTGCATCTCATTTTCCTCAAATTCAGTCACCACGCCTTCAATTCTTTTTCATCAGACCACCAATGATGTCTTTCAGCTCAGACAAACCTCCTTCTCCCTTTCTAATTCATCCTCCACACTTCAGTCCAGGAATCGCATGTCATACAGACTTCCTGGGTGCCCTCAGGCAGGTTGGTGCACCTGTAGCTCCTGGTCCTCCTTTCCCTCCCTCCCCATCATAGAACTCAGTCACATTGGTTCAGAATCACTGTGCTCTCTATCAGAACATGAGTTCCTCTCTGCAGAGTCAGAAAGAATAGCACTCAATTTTTTGTATCCCAGGCACCAAACCCAGTGCCTGGCATATAGTTGGTGCTCAATGTAAATTTTTGCAGAACTGAATTCCACTCCTTTCTAATCACCTACTACAGAGATTTGCCTATGGTACCTGGATTCATGATGCTACCACCTGACCACACAAGGAAGGAAATAGGGAGGTTTCCATCCCTTGGGATTTGCCATTGTCGGCATTAGAGAGGTGGCACAGAATTTTGGATCCCAGTGAGAGAGGGCCAGCACTGGTACAAAAAGAGGAGACACATGGGAGCCAGGCAGCCCAGAGACAGAGCACATGCATCAGTAGTCTAGGCCAAGCATAAAAACAGCTCCATTATCAAGAGTGGAGGCTGGCCTCAGTCCCAGAGGCTGGAGCAGCACTGGCCAAAGTACACTTCATGGACTATTAGACCCACAAAAAGGCGCCAATAAAAAGAGTTCAGGAAAACAAATAAGTGGGAAAGACTGTCCCCCCACTTTCCTCTTGGATATATATACACATGCACCCGAGTATATTCTGAAGAGCCCTATAGTCAAGATTGAGCCGTATTCTACCTGGGCTTCACAAGTAGCCCTCACCATGGAACCTGCCCAGTTTATGACATCTGTAACACCATGCTATCAGGAATGTGAGTCAAAACTAAATGCAGAGTTAGATCTACATGAGGAACGTGTGGATAAAAAGTGCAGGCAAGCACTAAATGATAAACCAGGCGACAGACAAGAAGGCCAAAGACAGGATGAGGGCAGAGTCAAGACCAGAGAGGTTAACACATGATAAACAGTGTCCTACTCCACAGGGAATGGGTATCTCAAAGACAGACACCCAGCTAGGTCCTCCCTCTGTCTCCAAGACTTGAACACAACAGTCTGACCTGAGAGGTTCCCAGATATCCACAGCAGCTAGGACAACATGGACCAAGCTGAGCAGAACAGACCCAAGGCCTTACAGTATGGCTCTCAACCCTGGCTGAACATTAGAATTATAATAGAGGCAGAGGGCTAGAAACCACAGATGCCCCCCGTTCCCACCTTAAACCAATTAAATTAGATACCGGTATTCAGTGAATCCCTCTTTGCTAGAATTTCATATACTTCTTATAGGAAAGGTTGATAAGCTAATTTCCCATCATAGCAACCCTAGAATACACTAAGAGAAGGACAGTCCGTGTTCATCATAGATGGGGATGAGGCAAATTGCTGAGAGACACAGGGTCTCAATGAGGCTGCTGCTCCATGCTAACCGGGCTCTAAGAGTTCTCTGTGAAAAAATGCTACAGATTTCCTCCAGAAAATACCATTTCACCCTTTTCCTAAAAATAGCTTGGCTTCCTTCTAAGGGTCAGATCCATGGCCTTTACAGACAAAAGCATAAACACAACTCTTGCCAAACCAGGCTCTCCACACTTAAATCAGCCTGACCTGAAATCCACACAAAGCTCCAAGAACAAGCAATGTCCTCTATGAGGAGTTTGACAGGAGACCGTGGTTATGCAAGACGCCAGCTTGGTTCTCCAGTGCTTCATATGCAGAAGTCCACATTAATTATTACTTTACCAAACGAAAAGTGAGTTATGTCCCTCTGTCATTTCAGCCAGGATGTTCTCCAGGCTGCCAAAAAACACACACATACCCAAATACCAAAACTATGTGAGAAGGCTACAAGACGTCCTCACCAGAGACAAGACAGAATTTTCACTTCATAAATCAACAAATTCCAAAAAGGCAGCCGGTTGAAAAGGCAAGCTACACTGATGAAATATTTTTTTAATTCACCTCATTCAGAGTAATTGATTCTTTTTAGCATTCACGAACAAGTAATTTTTAATGTAAATAATAAAGCCAGTTAACCGTGTATTCTTATTGCATGAGGAACGACAAAGTTTTTATCTGAGTTAATTAGGTGATTTTTCACTAATACAGATTTGTTGCTTTTAGTTAAAGCTCAGTTTTTAATAAAATCCTTTCCCACCCTTACCCTCACCTCACTGTTTAGATGAAATAGAAAGCAGAGGAGGTTGGTAATACGTTCCCATCTGCGTTTCTCTCCAAAGGGTTACCAATGACAAATCACATGGCATCCGAATGTGATCTACCAGCATCCCAAAGGTGGGGCAGGATGGAAATCCCAAGCCCCATGAGAATGTGTTTCAGAAGTATTTTATTCCTACGGCACCACCATATGTGTCAACCGAAATTCTAAATTTGTGTATTACTTCATTATAACTGTCCACATTGAAGTTTGCACTTTAAAATGTAAAATTAATGACAATAGGTAGAACATTCCAGCTATGCTTCCAGAGAAGCTAAATTCCTCCCCTTTAAAGGTAGACACTCAACCAGACCCAAAGAAAAGGTCCTCAGTCTGTCTCTTCCCCTCTTTCTCAACTCTAGGTTTCTCATCCTAAGTAGTTAGGAGGCTAAAAGAAAGAGTAGAAGGAAAAAAAGATTACTTTCACATCCTGTAATTTGTCTGGTATACTGGAACTGAGAAGGGTTCTTATGAAACCCAAACCTCAATCCTTTTATTATTATTTTAGTTTTTGAGCACTTAATTTTTTTTTTTCTGGACTAGAAATTTTTTCAGCGGCTTTAAGCAACTATTTACAAAGTTCAATGAAAAGATTAAAAAGAAAAGTCTCAATTTCCATGGGAATGGTCAGTGTACACCGTGTATATTCCCTTTACCCAGACAGGGGTGCCACATTTATCCGTGTGTGTATATCACCAGTATGAAAATTCTTTCTTTCCCCGCTCATCAAAATCTTGCAGATCTAGTCAAAGGGAATGAATGAATGAGTAACATTCCCAAGGGTGAGAGTCCCTTATGATATCTCCAGGCTTGGAGAGAGAACTTTAGCTGTGTCCATCATCCAACTCCTTGCTACTCAAAAGTGTGATCCCTGGACCATGAGCAGCATTGGCATCACTTGGGAGCTTGTTAGAGATGCAAATTCTCAGGCCTCATGAGATGCCCCCCAGAATCAGAAGTCTACATCTTTAAGAGGATCCTCAGCAGCTTCACATGCATGGCCAGGTGTGAAAAGCACAGGTCTAGTACAAGCTCCTGCCCATGATAAGAAACAACATCTTCTCTCAGAAGGTCATTCAGCTTCTCTCTCAGTCCTTCTGGAGTCCAGGTGCGCAGTCTGTAGAACACAAGCAGAGGCCTTCACGGTTTGCAAATGAGTGGAGCAGTCACTGCTCAGGCCAGGCAGCAAGTGGAGAAAGCAGGGGGAAGCGAGAAGGGCGGTGGCGGGAGCAGCCTCCCCCAACACAGCCCAGCCATTAATTAAGATCCGCAGTCACCCTGGCGTTCCCTGCCTGCCTGGGACTGGCGTGAGGTGTGAGAATCTGGGTAGCCTTCTCCGTGGCTCTGCCCCGCTGGCGTTGATTGTGTATGATTAATGATTTAAAGGAATAAAAAGAGAAAGGTCAACTTCTGAGTTCAAGACAGAGCAGCTACATAGGGAGTAATTAAGATACTTGTGTAAGCATGATTAATAAGCACACACGGGCACTCTCAGCAGTAAACAAGACGCAAGCAGATGGTTAGCATGGAAAAGGTTTTTTATTTTTTTTTTCCTTTCCTAAAAGCAATTTTTCAGCAGCTTGAAACTTGACATGTGAATTCCCTTCCTCCCCCCAAGTCTCAAAAAACTCATTATCTCCACAACCTAAAAAAAAAAAAAAACCCAACTGCAGTGAACCCCTTCAACACACGCTCATTCTCTCTTTTTAAAAACCCTTATTATTTTATTTTATTTTACTTTTACAGATAACTAGAGTTTGCTTGTAAAAATGGATGCGACTCATCTTTGTTTCCCACCGCCTTTTATGTCAGGCGTCCCGTGAATTGGCGAGCCTGACAAGGTGGTTCACTGTGGAGCCTTTTAACTCCCACCCACCGCTTCTCCCCCCACCCGTGATGGGCAGAACAGAGGCATCAATGGTGGCATTTCTGGAGAGTGCTGGCAGGCAGGTGTCAGAGCCGTCCGGCGGGCGCCCCTCTCAAACACTAATCAGCCCTGGTGTTCTTTTACAATCCATATCTAATTCGCAAGTTTCATTCTTTCTGAAAAACAATTACTAGGTTTTGAAGTTCATTGTGCATTTACTCAACTGTCTCTTCACATTAACGTAAAGTGGGAACAAGAAAAAATAGAGTCAGCGGGGAAGGGACATCAAAAGATGTTAAGAGTAGATGAAGGCTTTATTTTAAGAGTAATATAATTACAGATGTGTGCAATATTTTACAATAAATGGAACACAAAAGGTGTATCCTGTACCTTCAAGACTGTGTGTGTGTGTATGTGCAGAGAGAAAGAGAAAAACAAAGAAAGAGACACTCAGACGCACGTATTCCTAAAGAGTGGGGGAGAGAAAGAGAAGGTCATTTATGACGCAAGAAAACAAAAAGATTCTATGAGGATCAACAGTACATAGGTGTCCCACTTAGGAAAGCAAGGCAAGAATAGGGCAGCGACAGAGCAGGGAGCCTAAGTTTTCTCCTTCTATGTTGAAAGGAGAAAGAGGAAGATGGAGGAAGGGAAAAAAGGGAGGGACAAAGAAGGAAAAAGAAAGGGAGAGAAGGGTAGGAAAGCAAAAGAAAGAGAAGTGATGTCTGAAACAAAAATGGAAAGAACTGGCAACCTTGATGAAGAAGGCACATGGCACAATGCCTCTCCTGAACTCCATCCTTGATCCTCCTAAAGGACACAGTCAATAACCCTGGGCCACTTGTGCCCTTAGCAGGGCAAATGTACACTTTGGGTCAGCAAGATGCCCTTCACTTCCCCAGGTGACCTTGGCCAGCCTAGTGTTTGCCCTTCCTCACCAGCCCCAAGGGCTAATCATCTGCCTCCTGCCACGGGGACTTGTCCCACCACGCTTCTGCACTCCTGATGGGCAACACTGCATACTCCCCACCCAAGTCCCCATCACTCTGTTCATCTGCCCCAGGACTAGGCAAGACCACAGCACTGGTCCCAGCACCCGGGTAGGTGAGTGACCTTGAAAACAGGTGGCACGCTATATTCTCTTTCACCACCAACAGGAAAGGAGAGAATCCTAAGCTTCCCCCAGCAGAAAATTAAAACATTATCACCAGTGTTTGGCCTCACACCTCAGACATTTTCATTTTTATACTGAACACCACCTTAGTAATTCTGTGATCAGTCTTTTTCCAAAGGTCTTAGAAAAATAAAATTTCCAGAAATAAAAATGTCTGAAATACATGAGGTCACTCAAAGCGCAACGAAGTTCTTTCCTGCAGAAATTCTCAGTCCCTTTTAGATGCCAGTGTGTTCTTTGAATCATCCACTGGGGATACTGCACCTCATTTCTCAAGCTGATTTCACCTCAGAAGCCCAACTCCCCTCCCCAGAACGTGGGTTCCATGGAACTTTCTTTGAGAAACAAAGATCTACATTTAAAAATTCCTTGCTATGTGAAAGTAGTGATTAATTTACCCTCTATCTTTTTCCTTCTCTAACCCAAACACACACGTCTTACAGGATTTTCCTTCAGAGACCTATTTTCTACCCCTTGGATCATTCTTTCTCCAGCCTGCCCCTCCTCCCGCATTCTCACATTCTCTTTGAACTCTGGAAAGCAACTCCAGAGCTCCAACAAGGATCTCATTCACACAGCATGAAGTGAAACACGCTTTGCACATCGCATTCCCTTTAATACAACTCTGGATTCCACTGGTGTTTTTCTTAGTCACCCCACATTAGTGGCAAGTACAACCTACAGTCTGCCTCCAGGGAATACATACCCATTTTGTAATTTACTCTAAGTCAATTAGGATCCGTTTTTGGAACAGGTACAAAAAAGTCTAAACACTGAAAGAGAAGGGAAGCAAATGCCCACGTTAGGTCAGGTCCACACTCCAAGCTCACGCACACCTCTCCTGAGATGCACTCTTTAAGAATTACTATGGCGGAATGTGTGGCACTGATGTTCTCCATCGTCCAAGCGAAGACAGTAGGTGGATAAAATCAAGAAAATATATCCACATTAAATATTTCATATTTATATTTATTTAAATATATTTATATTTATTTAAAGAGAATATGTGTGTTGTATGTGTATATATATGTATACACACACACATACACTCATACACGCACATGCACATTCTTCTTTATTACAACCCATTCTGAGTCTAGGTCTCATTACCCAGCATCCACATTGCTTAAACAGACTTCCTAGTCTTCTAACACCGGTCTCTCACCCTAGTATCAAACTTAAGTGCCATTCCTGGGCAAATGCCACTTGCACTACACTCTTCCTGTTTATCTTCATACAATCCTAAGAAATAGATACTGTTATTATTCCCTATTTTATAGTCAAGTAAACTGAGAGTCAAAGCAGTTAAGTCACCTGCCTAAGGTCACAGGGTTAGAAAGTGAGGGAGCTGGAGTCACGGGCAGTCTGGTTCCCTGCTCCACCATCGCAGCTTTCTGGCCACCATGGCTATCCATTACCTGTCCCTGCCCAGCTGAGCAACAGCAGCTCTCCACGGTCACAGAGTACCACTACCACAGTCCGTCATGCTTTCTTCCAACCTCACCTTTTCATCCTCATCTCTAACCCCCTTCCCAGGAGCCCCCCATCACCATCTCTAAGATCTGTCCTACTGCTCCAAGCCCACTGTCCTTTCCTGTGTGGTTGCTCAGCATGTGGCTTTCTCACCCAGATGCCTGCTAAGGACATTATGTCCCTCATTTTCACCATTGTTGTCAGTGTGTCGGTTGCTTTATTTCAACTAGTCGGTAAACTCTTTCTGCTTTAAATAATTGCTAATGGACTAAATAAATGACATCCTTCTACTGTTGCCCAACGTCTCATCTGTGCCAGGATTCCCTGGTGCCAAGCATGCTTCCAAATTTTCTCCCACATTCCCTTCCTCTGAAGCCTAAGCTTCCATTTCATTGTCTCTCAGGCTGGCCCACAAATTGAAATAGAACATGATGCTTAATTTTACATCAGCCCGTTAAGCTGCTTTAAACACTTCAATATTCCCCAAATGTAGGTGAATATATGAACTTGCACTTAGAGTTGTCAACAATGCATTGACGACTTGTTTTATAGTTGGATGTTAATCTATAATCTGTTTAATGCAATCCAATACATTATATGGGATGGTGATGTATAAATTTAAGTCTTAGGCCATGAAATATCATTTAGGATTAAGACTCTAATCTCTTAACAGAGGAGATGCCCGCTCACAAAAGCAAACAGCTCAGAGGAGCCTGTGTGTATAAAAGGCATCCTCGTTGTCTCCTGCAATAAGGAAATGAGTTTAGGGCCTGCCAGTGCTGGTGCATGGAAAGGAGGATTCAGAGGGGCAAAAGTCACCTTCTTACCTCTAAGCAAAGACTCCTTCACTAAATCAGCCTCACAAAACAGCTAAAATTTCAGTAACTCAAAGCACAGCTGCTTGCTACCGCTTCTTCCTCCAAGTCTTCAGGTAACAGAACAAGAATGGTGGCAATGGTGACCTCAAATAATGCGAGCATAGGAAGTACCTGAAATTATATCCCCATGGTAGAAAGGAAGAAACTAAGGCTCAGAAGGTTAGTTTAACTGATTCAAGGTCATATAGCCAGTACATAGCAGCGCTGTGCCTGTGTGGGTTCTTAGCCTCTACCCACTCTGCTAATCCTCCCACACAAAACACTGGCCATCAGACTAGTTTCCAGGCTAAACCCTGGAAGACCTTACAAGCTCCTTGGGATAAAATAATCAACACTAAAAATATAATATACACACTGTCCTCCAAAAGTTCACAGTTAGAAGAAGAAATGAGGCAAATAAGAAATCAGGAGAAGGTCATTAAAATGCCAAAAGGAGGGTTACACATGGGGAGCTCCGGGGAGGGAAGCTAACGGCTGGCATCATGAAGGAGACAGGTTGAAAAGACAGTGGAACAAGGTGGAGGTGATCAGGTTCCATACTATATTTGGACCAAGCATTCATATCCAAACCCCATGGATAATCTGGCCAACTGACTACTAAACAATGTCACTTACCAGCAAATGAAACTCCCAACCACAGAGATACTGCATGCATACCCTTGAGGGTGGGCCACCAGTCAGCCTACAAAACCAACAGGCATTTCCCCTCCTCTGAAAATGATCACTACTCTTCCAGGCTCCACTCTCCACAGAGCCAAGATCCCACCAACTCCGATTCTACCATAACTGACTCTAACATCAGTGCAACACCATCAGACACTCCTTGCCAGGACTCACCCGAACACACACAGACTCCCCCAGACTCTGGCGTGGCTGGAAGCCCTGGGACACCAAAACAAGCAGGTGGACCTCCAGGACATGGATGGTCTCTTTGTCATCAGATGCACAGTAAGCTAGCCTAGCAAAGTACCTGCAGAGGGAACCAGCAATCCCAACGAGATGGTCAACCTCCGGCAAGCATGGCCGTCAGCCTCTTTATCAACTTTGTGGTTCACTTTTGGGAAGTGATATCAATTTCAGAAATGTCAAAATCCTTAGAGAAGTGTGGTGATAAAATGAATAGGCTGTTTGCTCTCCATATTGATACACTCGATTGCAGATTGTCAAAGTGCTTTTAGTTATAATAGGAAATGTACAAAGTTAGCTTTGCTTGTTTTGACAACCACAAAAAAAAAAAAGATTTATCAGTTACATGTACCCATTAAAATGTCGAGGTTTTCAAAGGGAAAATTGGCTCTAGCCAAATTCTAATATTATTAATATTTTCATGATGACAAACATGCATAACTCTTTAGAGATTTCTCCTCTTGACTCTGTGGGGAAGAGTTTCGGAAATACAGTACACTTGCCAGAAATTTGTTACTTATATGCAATAACTCAAAAGAAGTCCATAAAAACTAGAGCAAAGTTAATTCTACTGTTTAGCCTCCAAAACAAGAAAAGAATCACATGAAAGAGTGGCATTGTGAGTTCAAATCCCAGAGCTATAAGGACTTCTTTTCATTTCCCTGTCCTGTCTTCTCCTCAAATACATGCCTTTTTCACTCTTGCTTTCATTGATTCAAATACATGAAACTCCCACTATTTTTCCCTTGAAAGCGCTTACAAGGCATTGTAAGATTTCTCATTTTGGCAACTCGGGTTTAAGTTGCATTACTATGGGGAAGAGCTATCATGGTGTGATTTTTACCTCTTGGGCTGAACTTACCATGAGACAAATGAGCTGGCAAATCTTCATGCCAGTAAATCTTTAAAGAATAAATAGGGGCTGGGGATGTGGCTCAGTGGTAGAGTGCTTGCCCGGCATGTATGAGGCCATGGGTTTAGTCCCCAGCACCACAAGAACTATATAGAGAGATAGATGGATGAATGGATGGACAGACAGAAAGAGAGAAGGAGAGGAGATGAGAAGAGAAAGGACAAAAGCCAAATAATGAAATAATCTTGGTAGTAAGGAAAATAAAAATGATTCCAAATTTTCCACTAATAGAGCTGAAAGCTAAATCTGGTTGCTCCATCTCCCTATATATCTTGAAGTCCCATGCATAAATTTCAATTAGCTAATTTTAATCTAGTCCTAGGTGAGAACTGTTTGTGGCTCAACGTACATGAACTGAGTGGTCTAACATTACCTGAGTCACCCTCCAAGACAACTCTGTGAAGATATAGTATCTCCAATGTATAAATAAGGCTCAGAGACATTAAGACACCTGCCCACAGTCACACAACCCAAAGTGACAAAGCTAAGAAGTAGATTCTTCAGCCACATCTTGTTGAAATGCTGTAATCCCAAACTATAATTATTGTATGGCCAGGGGAGACATCTTTCAATCCCAGGTCCACTTTCCAGCCTTATATTAGTTATATCCCTTCACCAAAGAAAAGTGCACTGACTGCTAGTGTGACTCCAGCCCTAGGGAGTAAACACCCCTAGGAAGGCCAGCAGGGGCTTTACTAAGCAAATACTGGACAATTGCAAATTTCTTTACAGACTTAGAGATAACTGAGTAACAGAGTTGGGGACAAAATGCTGTCATTCGGCAGATACCAAGGATTCAAAAAGAAATGCTATGATTTATTGTTTTAAACAGCGTTTACATTTTAAACTTGATGTTTTGTGAAGTTGATGTACAAACAAGGTTCACTGGCTCAAGTTGCAAGCAGCACACTTTCACATACAAATGTAAAATAATTTGATACAAACTGAAACTAAAGGAAACTCCCTTTAGAAGATTAGCAAGGAAAGAGCTCATAACAAGTCGAAATTATTTCCAGAGAGCCCCTTAAGCAAAGGATATGCTCTTGTATGTTTATGCCTCTCCCACAAGCCACACAAGCAAGGGTAGCCTACATTCTCCTGAGAATGCCCAAAGAACTCTATTTTCAGTGTTATGGCACCTTGTACACAGATGCATATTTACATTGTTCCCATACAACTCTGCCCCACTCCTACTTCTTGTTTGGCAAAGGGGCAAATTTAATTAATTGTAATATAGATTTATTTTTGGTTCCTCTTCTATCAGACCTGAACAGACCTCTACTTAAGCAAGCAGGGGACAGACACTGAAAAATGTGACTTTTCCTTCAAGAAACCAGACCCTCACCCATCACCTCAAGTGACAATTAGCAGTTTCTGCAGCACATTATATGAGAACTAATAAGGCAAAGGAATCGAGGGCAGGCTTTTCCCTTCACAATCCTGTCTGAAGCTTAAAAGGAAGCCTGAACACTAATGAATTCTGAATTCATGTCAGCTCAAGAGAGAGCAAAGTCTTTTATCTTCACCTGGAACAGGAATGAAAGAAGAAAAGCCCAACAGTTCAGCCACTTTCCCAAAAATGCACTCTGCTTCCTTCCTATTCTTGGCTTAGGGAATTTGGAGTCCATTAAAGCTGGGATGGCTCTGAGAAATCACCTAATGTGACCACATTTTAAAGGGGAGCAGACCTCAACCCAGAGAAGTTAAGCAACTGGCCTAGAGCCACAAAAATAGCTTTCAGAACCTCCATCCCTGGACCTGGCTCACCACTGCTCCAGTACAAGAGGGCAGTGGAAACAGGGGCTTTACTCCAAGTGATCAAAATTTTTCTCTAGGTACCCACACAATTCTAAATCAACACATGAATGACATTTCAACTAAAGGCAGGCATTAATGGGCCCAGAAAGAAGTGATCAAAGGGAACCTCACTTCCACAGAATGCTTCCTGGACCAATGGAAGGAACACACACAGAAAGAGAGGGGGCGGGGGGAAGAAAACATGCTCCTGTAAGAACCAGGTAAGACATCTCCCACAGATTCCTTAAAAGGAACCAAAGGAACCTGCCAGAAGTCTGGGCAACAGACAACTGCTGATCATACATTTTACTAGAAGGAAAGTCCTAGGTCCAACAATTAAAACAAAATACAGGAGGCTCAAACCCCAAGAGCAAAGGCTTAATGTTTCACTGCACTATTCACTGACAAGTTTAAAGATGAAGCAGGTTATCAGACAAAATAGTTCCACAAAGCACTGTGATATAGTAAGGAAAAGAGCTAGTTCCCAGCTAGGTTTATCTGCCCTGACAGCTTCTGTCTTGGCCTGGCAGAGGTTGCATGTTCACACAGTGAACATAAAGATAACCTACAATGGCTCCACATCCCCATCCATTTGCCAAAGGTCACTAAGGATTGAGCATTTTGCTTCAGCGCCTCCACTAATCCAGAGACATGCCAATCTGCTTACTGCTACACAACATCAGGAGGTTTGGATTTTACTTATCGAGGGATGTCGGACCTGCTTTGTCAGAACTTGGTGGCTATTAGCGCAAGGCTGAGTGACCACAGCTTGCAATGAATTTTTACAAATTATCTGGTTGTAGGATGCCCAAGAAAGAGGATGTGACTAACAAGATGGCGGTAACTATTGTTGGACAACTTTCCACTCTGAGAACATAAAAGCTGAACAGTGGAGAATTGAGAAATTAAATTCATGGCCTAGAAAACAAGCCAAGATTAAAAAATGTCATGTTGATACAGTAGGTGCTCTTGAGAGTGGGAGGAGGAAGATGTCAGAAGCTGGATTGATTGCATTTTCATAGCAATGTTGTGTGATGGATGTGGGGAAGGGTCAAGTATATGGAGACCCTTTAGTGCTTTGGGGGCACACACCAATATCTTTCATCAAAACCCTAAGCAAAGTAAAAACCCACTATCACACAGCTCAAAATCCCCCATCATCAGAGCCTACAATGACTTTGTCCATGGAATGCTGAACAGGATCAGATTTGTGCCACCAGAAGGTGATGCTCACAGCATTAGGGCTCTCAACTGACCATCAGCTTGGAAGAATAAGGTCCCTTTGTTCTGATGGAGCTTGAGAATTCTCCCATCCATGCCTAAGCCAACATCTTCCCACTCCTCACAGATCCAAAGAGGAGTTAATATTTGTCCTTGAGGGACCAAAGAGTGGACAAAAGATTGAGCTCTCTATAAGAGACTACAAAACTGTATATCAACTAACTTCTAGTTGCACCCTGACACGGCTGAAATCAGAAGAAGTTCCTGAATCGAAGAATACTCATAGTTTTATAATGACATGCACAGACCTCAGAGGTGAGCAATACCCTCACTCACAATCCCTGAGGACCACATTCACTGTCCGCCCATACTATATTACAGGGAAGTAGATCTGTTCATGAGCCCAGGTTTGGGAGCCCATGAATTTACCTTGAAGCTCACTGGTATGTCAGAAACACCACATACCTGGTATATACAAGCACATAGCTGATTCTCAGAAGTGGGTCTTGTTCTTGCTATAAATCAGCATTTGAGGTCAAAGGTACACACAGCACAGAAATCCCATCGTGAAAATATTCACAAGGCAAGGGAGAGAGTAGATCTGGGACTTTTCAGAGGTGAGGAGAGAAAGGGACAGAAAAGATCAGGTAGAAATGGTAGAGATAAATTTTTGGATTAAGTGGCTCTTTTTTCTCTTTTCACAACAGTGGGAATGACCCAAAGAGGCTCCCTTGCCCAGAGGAGAAAGTAAATAGGCTGCCCTTGGACGCTGGGGTGACCATCTATAATGCTGAGGGGAGCTGTCCCTGGCCCTTTTTGCCTGCTTTGGGGGCTCGTTCTCTGACAGCATCCATACCTTTGGGAGGACTCCAGTTTAGTCATGGGACCTCAGGAAGAAGGGCTGTCTGAGAGTCAGGAAGATGTGGCCCTCACACCACCAGAAATCTAAGCCTTCTAGGCAGAAGGGCCGCCCCCCTTCCCTTTCTTTCAAAATTCAAGTTTGTTTAGAACTGCCAACATTATTACCTTTTTTCTTCAAACACTGAGAGGTACTGTCACCTTCTAGGACCACAGCCAGGACTAGACCCCATGTCCTAAGACCTTGCCCAGAAGGCTAAACTCTTAAACTCTATCTCCAAACCTTATAATGAAAAAAGATAATTTCATGAGAGAGATTTAAAAAATCGAGTTATCAATGGACTAGAACAAAGAGCCTAGAAATAAATTTTTAGATATATGGTCAAATGATTTCAACAAGGCTGCCAACACCATTCGATGGATAATGAACAGGGCTGAGGAAACTGGACATGTACATGCAAAAGAATGAGCTGGACCTTACCTACAGCCATATACAAAATTCACTCAAAATGGATCAAAGACATAAACATTTAAGACTTAAAACTACACAACTTTTAGAAGAAAAGGGGGGTAAATCTTCGTTATATTAGATTTGGCAATGGTTTCTTGGATAGGGCACCAAAAGCACAGGCAATCAATGTAAAAATAGACAAATTAGGCTTTCATCAAAATTAAAACATCAAAGGACGCTACGAACAGAGGAAAAAGACATCCCATGGAATGGGGGAAAATATTTGCAAATCACATATCTGATCAGAGATCCATACTCAAAATACATAGAGAACTCATAAACTCAACAGCAACAATGACAAAAAAAAACAATTTGAAAATAGGCAAAGGCCTATGCTAGACATTTCTCTAAAGGGGTTATACAAATGGCCAATAAGCACATGAAAAAGTTTCAACATCACTCTTCCTTAGGAAGTAAAAGCCACCAAGCAAAACACTTGCAAATAAAAACCACTAAGATAGCACCTTCAAAGGAAGGAAGGAAAGGAAAGAGGGAAGGAAAGAAGGAGGGAAGGAGGCATGGATGTGGAGAATGTGAGAAAGTTGGAACCTTTTTGCACTGCTGGTGGGAATGTAAAATGGCACAACCATAATGTAAAATGGCACAACAGTAAGACCGTTCCTCAAAAAATTAAAAATACAATTACAAAATGATCCAGCAATTCTCCTTCTAGGTCTATGTCCAAAAGAACTGAAAGCAGGGACAAAGTTAGAGTTTTGTGCACCTGGTTTATAGCAGCATTATTCACAATAGCCAAAAGGCGGAAGCAATCAGAGTGTCTATCAACAGATGAACAGATACACAGTGGGATGGTTTATACATATGATGTTATTAGTTGTAACAGTCAAAAACTGGAAAAACCCAAATGGCCATTAACAGATGAATGTACAAGTGTTAGGTTAAAAGAATGAAATGGTAACGAGATATATGTACACTTATATTTAGAGCAGTATTGTCTACGATAGCCAAAAGGTAGAAGCCATCCAAGTATCCAGTGTCAGATGAACAAATAAGTCAAATGTGATGTTTACACGCAATGGAATGTTATTCAACCTAAAAAAGAAAAAAAAAATTCTGACATGTGCTATAGCACAGATGAACCTTGATTATACTATGTCAAAGAAGCCAGACACAAAAGGACTACTATGGGTTAGATATGAGGTCTCCCCCAAAAGTTCATGTGTGAGACAAAGCAAGAAAGTTCAGAGAGGAAATGATTGGGTTATGAGAGTTTTAACCTAATCAGTGCATTAATCCCCTGATAAAAATTAGCTGTAGGCAGGTAGGATGAGGCTGGAGGAGGTGGGTCATCAGGGTGTCCCTTTGGGGTATATATTTTGTCCTTGGTGAGAGGAGCAGCTCTTTGCTGCCCGGCCCTGTTCTGAGCGGCTTCCCTCTGCTATGCCCTTCTGCCATGTTCTTCCTCACCTCGGGCCAAGTAGCAATGGAGCCAGCCTTCTATGGATTGAGACCTCTGAAACCAGGAGCCCCCAAATAAACCTTTCCTCCTCTAAAACTGTTGTTGTCAGATCTTCTGGTCACAACAGTAAAAAGGTCAAACACCATGTGTATCACCCATAGGAGGACTTAGTGGTACTTAGGGTGGTCAACTTCAGAGAGACTAGAAAGTAGATGATGGTTGGTAGGAGCCAAGAGAGGAAGGAATGGGGAGTTACTATTTAATGAGAATAGAGTTTCAGTTGTGCAAAATGAAAAAAGCTCTGGAGACAAATGGTGGTGATGCTTGCAAAATGCAAACGTACCTCATGCCACTGAACTCTAGACTTGATTAAAATGATAAAAAATAACATTTTTTTAAAAAAGAAAGAAAATGCTAAAATGCTTTTTTAAAAAAAATGGGTTACACAAGACCATAGCCTTCTTACAGAAGAAACCAACAACTATATCTGCAGCCCAGCCCTCTGAAAGGTCCAGCTCTCAACCACTCAGAACATCTGTTTCCTCATCTGTGAAATGGGGATGTGGCTACCACCACCCAACTGAGACAGAGCACCAGGGAGTCCTGGTATCACCCCTAACACATGTTAGGCATTCACTAAATTCTAGTTGCCTGTTCCTTCCCCAGAGCAAATACTTGCTGTTTCCAACTTAGAAAAGTGAAACTTCTTTCTTTCTTAATTGTCAGGTTTGCTGTGAGGTAATTGGCAGCTTCCTTTGATTTTAGGATTGCTCTAGATGTTTTGCACAGGGAGGCTCCAGAGCCTTTGTATGGCTTGATGGCCAGATAATGAGACTGTATTTCTGCTCACATCCCCACACAGACCAGGACCGAGACCCACGTGGTCACGTATTTGCATATGTGGAGCAGCAGAAAAGCTGAATGCAAATAATAAATTTCCTATAAGAACCCCCTGCACAGTCTCTACTTAAAGAGACCAAATAAGACACAGGCAGAAATATTTTCCCTGGGTTTCCTTTGATTTGTTTTCTTTGATTCTCCAGCAGATAACTCCACTCCTTGGACTAGCCTGAGCTGAGGAGAGACGCACAGCATCCTAGCAAGAGGTGGCTTGGTCAAGTGGAAAGCACCCAGCCTCAGAGACAGAGAGGCCTGATTAAGGCTCCTGCTCTGCCTCTTCCCACCATCCAGGGCAAGTTCTCAAATGCTCAACCATTTCCCTCATCTGTTAAAGGAAGACAGCCGCATCTGCCCAACAGGGCGGTTGGGAAGATGAACTGAGCTAACGCACATCCCGATATGACTGGTAGAAGATAAAATATCACCATCTGTACATCAGCAGGCTCCTTGCTCCATCCCTGAACCACAGCAGTGGAGCCAGTCAAGGCCCAGCTCCCTCCCTGGACAGTCTAACATTTGGAGATGGAGTAGAAACGATTCCTTTCCACACCCCACCTTCAGACAAACCTTCAAAGCCCCAGGACTTTCTTTCTCTTTCCTGGTTCTCGTGGCTTGGTGGGGAGAGGATGGATGAGAGGAAAAAGGGTGTGGGGAGCAGAGAGACCAACGGAGACTGAGACCGGTCCGCTGGGTCTCTCTCCAATTCTGGTTCCCCCTCACCGGGAGGCCCAGCTACTTGATTCCATGAGGTGTCTGTCCTTGTCACCTTCATTTGTGCTTACACTACCTCAAAATGGTTACTGGCTTAATGCCATCAAGGTTCTTACCAAGTCTCAAATCCAGAACCCACCCCTATGTTGCCGTCACCACATGTTCTTTTCTCCACCTCTGCTACCTGCCTCCCTTTGTCGTCAAGTCAGCAAACTCCAGCAGGATGACCATGAGCCATGCTGCTCATCCAGTTCTTCCCTCGAGAGCCTCCTTCTCCCTCCACACTTCCAGTTGCCTGTTCCTTCCCCATAGTCCTTTTAGTCTGTTTTTTTGAGAGAAGTACCATCCCCTACACAAATATGCGTGCGCGCACGCGCACACACACACACATACCCCACTACACACTTCCATCTTGGCTAATTATGCAAACAGCCAACAGCAACTGGCATTAGAAACACAGAATTGGCACCTCCCTCCTACAGGGTCCCCAGCCTGTGTGAGTCCTCACAGTCTCCCTCATGGAGCTGGAAACCATCCATAATTACCTCCATTACGGCCAAAGATTTTAGCAACAATAGGACATTTAAGTCTTAAGGGTCTTTAAAAAAATTGGATATGGCTGCAAGCATTCCAGCTCAGCTGCATTTTGCACCGACCGCCTCGGGATGCACGTGCTACGACTTGTTGCAGCTGGTGAAGAAGGGTGAGGAGAGGAGACGAGTGAGGCCTCAGAGAAGTCTGGCAGCCAGGACCAGGGAGGTCCTGGGGAAAAGAGGCATTGGGCAAACTCCATCTCCCTAATCTGCACAATGACTGCCGGCCAAGTTCGCTCTCTGAGCTGTGAGAAGGACCAATTAATTTATCAATCTGCACCTCTTCCTGCCATAACATATTTCCCTCTTGCCAACAAAAAATGTGTCCATTATCAGGCAGGTCCCTGTCCTCCTAAGCAGCCTGTGCGGCTGTATAATTACACTTCTTTCCTTGACAACTTGCATGATTGTTTTCCTAACAGTATATTACTTCGTTAGTACTTTCCAATATACGTTATTTTTAAACTGTCACTTTTGCCCAACTCATCCCAATTCGCACTCGTCTGTTTATCATAACAATCATTAATAACTGTCAGTCCACGCCATCAATGTAACGAACTCACTCCCTCATTAGCATGTTCTAGCATTTGTTCCGTAGAGGGGGCTGATTATTTTTTACAACAGGCCAAGCCAATTACTTTAGTGAAATGGAATCACATTAATCAAAACTTAACAAGGTGGCAAATTTAAAGATATCAGATTGCAAAAGACAGCATAACTAATATGTCAGTGTCAGGGGTAGCGTGTAGGTATGCAGCAGCTGTACTAAATATATCTCTTCTCAGAGGCCACATGAATTTTGACGTTTCATATGATCTGACAACTACCAAAGTGATATTATAGAAGGCAAGAGCCCAGTGCTGCACAGCTCGCGATGACTTTTGTAGATTCTGGCAAGGGCAGTGTGAGCAGAGAGGGAGGCAGAAGAGGGGAGAAGAAAATGGTGGCCGCGCCTATCCAGGCTGGCAGACGGCAGTTGATCATGTCTCCCTGTGCCAAGGCATTTTCTTTTACACTTTAAATGATGATAGTCATCCATCACCGACTGACAACTGCATCAAAACCAGCTGCAAAACATGCAAAGCCCAGCAGTCTAAAATATGCTGACACAACCAAGAGAAAAACAGATTTAAAACACACACACATGTGTGTGTTCCCAACAAAGAAAAAGATTTAAAACATATATATAACATACACACAATATTTGTTTATACACGTATATGTTTTCCATGGGAAAAGAATGAGCAGGGAGGGGCACAGACTCGAGCAGGAGACAGGTGAAGGTGGAAATGGACTACAAAATATTTAGGAGTGGAGAAAGAGCAAGGGGGAAACCAGGGCAGTGAAGGGAAAAGAGGGAAATGAGAAAGGGAACAAAGGAAAAGAATGAAGACAATGAAGATAAAGAAAGGGGAATGGAAAATGGGGGGAAGGAGGAGGCAGGCAAAATGGGGAGAAAGGGGAAGGGGATTAACTACAAGTGACTGGCAAAGGGGAGGCTCTTGCCAGGGGTGATTCTACCCCCAGGAATATCCAGCTTCAGCTCTCCATTCCCCTGGCCAGTGCTCTGGCCCAAGTCATTCTCCCCTCCTACCAGAAAATACCAAGTTCCATACAGGTGTCTCGTGCTGCCTCCACCCCACAAGTCAAGTTCCCATCCCCAGGACTTTGTTTCTAACACACAGCTCTACCACCGCCACTCCTCCAACCATGGGCTCTTCATGACCCACAACTTCAAGTCCAACTGCAATACTCCACTTGGGGCCTTTCACCACCAGGCTGTTGCACATTCATAGCTCATCATTCCTCCCCATCTCCAACCCACTCTTCTCTCTGGCTTCTTCCACCACCCACAAAGAAGGACAAATCCCTTCCCTGACATTTATTAGCTGGTGACCTTGAGTAAGTTATTGGACCTCTCTGAGCCTTTACATCTTCATCTTTAACAGGCAGACTAACGTAACTTATAGCCCTAGATTTATCATTAAGAGTAAAATAAACAGGGGCTGGGATTGTAGCTCAGCGGTAGAGCGCTTGTCTCGCATGCGTGAGTCCCTGGGTTCGATCCTCAGCACCACATACAAAGCAATAAAATAAAGACATTGTGTCCATCAACAACTAAAAAATATTTAAAAAAAAAAAAAAAAAAAGAGTAAAATAAACATACAAGAAGCACCTAGAATGATGTTGGACTCAAGAGTAGGCACCACTCCCAAGAGTGGTCCTTGGGGTAGAAGTTTTGTGTTTTATTCATCTTTTTTTTTTTTTTTTCTAGCACAAAAGTACCCAAACACTGGAATTCTGTGGAACTGAACTATAGTAGAGCCTTTCTTTGCAGATCTCATTTATGAAGTTTACCTCCTTCCCAAGACCTCTTTAGTTATCTCTTGAATAGACTAGAGAACTGGTCAGCTGCATACAGAAGCCAGAAGGTGCCCGACATGATTTGTAGGCCTTGCAGGGAGGAGCTAGCGTGCAAAGGCACCACGGTCTAGCATGCCACATCTGAAAGTATCCTGCCCTAGATCCACAACCCAACCCGCTCAGTCATCCAGCTGTTATTGTATTTAATGAGGCCTGTTTATTTATTTACTTATTCCAAGGAAGCCCAGAACCAGGTACACCAGACTGGCAAAGGGCCCATGGTATAATGTGATTAGATTCAGTTATATCACATCGTTCATGAAATTGTGCTATGATTCATTTTTACAACTTAAATAGCTATTTGGTTGGGTTGCCAGGTTGAACATGATGAATGTGTATGATAAAACAGAACAAAGAGAAGGGCCAGTGCATGTAAACTGAAACATTAGTCAGTACATTAACCCCTTCCTTCCTTCATTGTGATGCCTCAGGAACACATGCCCCACACTCATTCTTCTTCAAACTTCACATCTGGCATCAGATCTGTGCCAATGCTGAAGGTGGTGGTTAAGCAAGAAAAAAGCTTTCTCCAGAAGTGTCACCATCCACTCTACCCTAATATCTATCTCAGGACAAGAACATAAGCCGCAGGTGTCCATGGGTCCTATTTCTACCACTTACATTCTAGTCCTGAATCCTACACATCAAACACTGAACTCATGTTCAAATTAACACTCATGGCAATCATGGTGAGATATTGGCATGCCACTTAATTGCTCACAAGACATAAAGCCAGATGAAAAAGGAACCATTCAGTATAAGGTCCTGCTAAAATAACTTTGGAGAGAAAAACAGGACTTTTATCACTCGTATCTTTCATGTTGCATAAGAGATTATTTTTCATTTTTCCAGGGCACTTTTCTAAAGATATCTTACAGTAGATTCCCTAATAAAACACATCATCACTTAGCAAATTGTCACTTTTTTAAAGAAAATTGGATTTTAATTTTAAAGAATCACATCATTTTTATGTTGGAAGAGGTCTTACCAATTAGCTTCAGGCCCAACTCATTTTTCTTCATTTCACAGCAAAAAAAAAAAAAAAAAAAAAAAATCTGGATGTGTGTGGCATATGTTCCAAACAGGGCTACAACACATCTCCCATCAACACACACTTCCAATGTGACCTTGCCATTTCCTCATCCAGAAGCAGAATAATTCCCCTCCCCTTGAATCTGGGCAGGCATGTGTTACTTTCACTGACAGAGGACGTGGATAGAAGTTGCACTATGTGACTTCTGAGACTGGGTCACAAATATGATGCAGCTTCTATCTAGTTCTCCGGAGTACTCACATCCAGAGCCCTGTGCCACCAAGGGGAAAAGCCTTACTACTCTGAGGTAGCTATGCTACAAAGCCAAGCCACATGGAGAAGTCATGTACAAGAGTTCCAGTTGTCAGCTTAAGTCTTCAAGTCATCCTATCCCAGATGCTACATGTCTGTGAACCAGCTTTCAGATGGTTCCAGGCCCCAGTATCAAGTTACCTCCAATTGTTAAGTTTTTGCCGCCCAAGATCCAGACTTGTGAGCCAGAGAAGCCATTCTACCAAGCCCTGTCTGAATTCCTGACCCACAGAATCCATGAGCATATAAAATGGTTGTTTCATGTCCTTCAATTTTGAGATAATGCATCATGGGAACACTGATGCTGCCTGCGGGTGTAACAGCCAAATGTGAACCAGAGCCCAGCTCTGCTGATTCTCCAGCTAACACTATTCCTCCTTTATCACCCTTCCGCAGCTTTTGAATAAAGCAGAGCACACCTGTGAAACATACACCAGCTGACCATACCAGCAGGTAAGGCAGGAGCTGAGAGGAGTGTAGCCAAAAACTCATCAAAGGCACAGGGAGTCGGCTAGCCGAGTTTCCACTGCCCTTAAGACTAGTCAAATTTCCCAAAGAACCAGACAAAGGAAAACTGTCATTCACCAGAACAGCAAAAGCTGGGGATTTGGGCATCTAAATAGAAAAAATATATATACCACCCAGCAGTCACTGACATTCACGGGCCCAGTGATTTGTTCCCAAGTATAAAATTCCCTGAAAAGCAATCACTACCCCAAATGGAAGCCCTTATATCACCTTGCCCACAAATCCCATTGTACTTCAAGCTAGGAGAGCATCAATAATCCCCCATCTTGGTCCCCTAGACTTCTGGGCCAGTGACTCAGATCTGGATACACAGCATACATCCTGCAGGGAAACGTCTACTCCTAGGAGATTCAGGATTTGAGACTGAAGTTCAAAAAGATGAAACAATTCTATTACTTATTCTTTTCATATCCTCCCTTGCACTAGCAGACTTTCAGGTGCTTCTTCACCACTTTCTCAGATAAGAGAACCCAATGTCATGGTCTCTCAGGAAGAGAGACTCTTGGATGAGACTCTCCTTAGTGGTTGACAATATCATGCACTTCATGCTTACCACATGAGGAATTATAATATACTTTCTCCCCCAATTTATCATAATTTTTTTCAGATCCAAAATTAAACCTCATGGTCTGACCAAGTATATTTCTCTTTTTTTGTAAGTATATTTAAATGAAGTGAGGAGAAAGCATAAAAATTAAATCACATTTAGTCATTCACTTAATGAACATCTGTATTGAAAATAAAAACCAAACAATAAACTTTAATAAGATATGTACATATGTTATATACTCACATACACACATATTAATATATTATTTATGTTCACAAAATCAAGACCATCCTGGACAATCTGAGAAGCAAACTCGCCATACAGACAGATCATGGCAGATCAGAGGAAGAAAAATGGTCTCTCCTCCCATTAACCCCTGCAAAATATCGTACATTTTCTCTTTGGTCTCTGAAGGGTACATTGGCCCTTTCTTCTGCCTTAGACAAGTTGCCTCATCTCTTTCAACCATAGTTTTTTCCTTTGTAACACACCAAAGGCGATACAGTGACACCAAGCTCAAGTTCACGGAATTGGTGGGAACTTAACCCAGGTCTCAGACTCTGGATAGACGGTTCTTGTCACCTCCGCTTCCTTGCTTAGCTTAATGAGGGTGTTCTGCTGTGGCAGTCCTCTTCACTCAGGCCTGAAACAGTGACTGGAGTGCAATCAAGTCCAGGGGTGCAGAGCCTGGCAGAAGAATCTTCCACTCCCGTACACCAATGCAAATGGCTCAGGCCCCAAATTGAGAACTCCCCACTCAGATTCTCACATACCAAACTGGCAAGGGAAAAAAAGGCTACAATATCCCTTGCAGATTTGGAAAACAGAAGAAGAGAGACGGGAAAAAAAAACACCAAAGTTTCCCTTTGAACTTAGAAAGTCACTTGAGGACAGAGCAGTGTTTCACCTTCCCTAACACTCTCACCTTGCAACAGACATTCTGCAGCCTGACCACGGTGCAAACAGAGAAGCTACAGATGTGAGAGGAGCCACTAATTTATTTCCCTCTCAGATTTATCCACCCCCCCACATCACTTTGGTATGACAACAATGCATAATTCAATTACACATGATATATAAAATTATTGCAGCTGTTCAGAAATATTCATAGCAAGAGAATTTCAGATACACACTCAGACAGACGTACAGACTCACAGTAAGACTTTGAGTATATCCCGCTAGGATCACAAAGGGAGGAGGAAAAAACAAAAAGCTGTTCTTTCCACTGATTAGTGTTTCCACTGTTCCCATCTGCACGCTTTGCCCCTAAGTACAGAATTAAGAGTACCTTCTTACAAAGGAATGCGTCCATGGTTCCAATAGAGGGGGAAGCATTTTGGGGGTGAAATGAGGGCAATGCAGTGAAAAAATCAGAGTGTGCACCATTTAATTTTACTTTAAGATGTTGCTACGAATTCGGGTGCATTTAATTCCCTTTTTAAACACCACGTAAAAGTTTCTCTCCCGCCCGCTCACTCTGTGGGCTACATACCGTGCCTAAGATTAATCCCTCAGGAGTTTTTTATTTCCTATTCTGCCTATCTTTCATCTTCACCCCGGACTAAGCAGATGGATGTGAATTCAAAGTTTTCTGATCTTTAGCACAAGTTATGGAGGGTTATCTTTGGCTGTATATCTTTCTGCTGGCAGAGCTCCCTTGGTGATGAAGGATTAACCACCCCAGCTGTCTCTTCCCAGAATGATGCAGTGCTGTGCTCCTCAACACGACAGCATCACTTAATCTTAATGTCCGCTCTCCGAGCGCAGCCGCGCAGGACAAAGCCAATCAACATCAGATGCCACCAAGATGGACCTACTGCTTGGCCCTGGAGTCTCTCACCCTCTCACTCCTATTAATCAACATCATCCAACCCAATCCCAGAGTTCACTTCTCTCAAACCACAGCTAAACCACGCTGGGGTCCACATTCACCATCTGAAGCACCAGGCGGGAGGAGGGGTGGTGGGCAACACTCAGCCACGACAGGAGCACAGCACGCCAAGGCACACTGCCCAACCAGGAGCCCTTCCCTCCCTCCGCCCAGCTTCTCTCCAATGCCAGCATTGGTTCTGGAGCGTGCAACATCTCTTCGCACACTGAAATTCACCTGTATGGCGTAACAGAGATTGATCCTGAGTGAAACCTACCTGTCTTCTAGAGGCCCCAGAAGAGCCTGAAGGAAGCCATGGGGGCCTACACGACCACACTGCAACAGCAAGCTTATCCCCCTTCACCTTCCCAGCCCGTGTGGCTCCACTCACACTGGCAAAATTGGGCCTACCATATTTTACTTTTCTTTTGCACAAAAGCACTCAGTCTCATCATAGACAGCACAAATGGAAACCCTGACCCCACCCCAATGCCTTGCTTGTGTACCCAACACATGCACAAATCCATATGATCTAATGAGACTCCATCTCCCCTTCTCCCTCTTTAAGGTAACATTTCACAGGGGGGAAAGCAAAATGGTACTCTCATGTTCTTCTCTAGCTCCAAGCAATTATAGCAAAGTACCTCCCTTTTCTTAAGAAAGGGAACAAAAAAGTCAGCCCAGATCTCAAAGGCAAACGTAATAAAACAGTAAATTATTGCTGGAGTTTACTAAACAAATGCAACCTAGTTAAATTTGGAAAAATCTTCACTTTTGCTTACATTTGCAATTTTACTGCTGAACTACTGGTATTTCTTACTTATGCAACATTAAAATGTATAAGAAATCCTCTTGTGTGCTATATCCAGCATCTACTCTTGATTTATAATACCCAATTTAGGGGGGAAAAAACACAACTAAACCTGATTTAAATCACAGATTACTCTGTAAAACACAAGCAAGGAACTATTCCAAATCCTAAATGTAATTTAAACATATTTATATTTTACAGTGATATATTTTCCCCATTCCTTGTCTTATGACTGTAAACTTTCTATAATTATATAAGCAATTTCCCTAAGGTCACAACATTGATCATAGTTATAAATTGCTAAAGTACAACAACACACAGTGAGCAGGAAAATATATGCTGGACATCACAAACAGTTTTATCAAATCAGGGACGGGCTGGGGGAAGAAGAGTGAGAGGAGGGAGGATGGAGATAAAGAAACGGAGAAAAGTAACAAATTTTCCAAGAAGTCATCAAACAATGTCACATCCCCTTCCCCAAAGCCATTCAAAACACAGTGTTCACAAATTGCCCTGCAAAATGTCCTGGTTTAATTTTTGATGATATTCTTAACCCTTTACCTATTACTCTGAAAGCTGTTTAAGAAGCAATCCTGGGAACAAACTCCAGGAGTTGCTCCGTTAAAGTATAAGTAAAAACCAAGAAAACAACTATTACACAATCAACACTACCTCTTCATGTACAGCAGTTCTGAAACTGTATGTCTAGGAGCCTGAGGATTGCATCCTGGGCAAAGCAGGTGGCATTCAGGCATCCTACTCATTCTTTAACCAGAACAGTTTCCCTTTGATCTATTTCCTCTGTTGGGGCTCTGTGGAGGAGAGGGGGTCTTACTTGGAAAAACAGTTGTAAAGGTTGAAAACAGGAAAAAAAAAAAAAAAAAAAAAAAGATTTGGCAACTACCACTTCCTGATGCTGTCATCATGAGGGATGAGATCTGAAGGAAGTTATTTGAGGGTCGCCAGTTGGTCGTCACTATTTGTGGCGTTTTGGGATAACTCTTCACTTAATGAGAGAGGATTCAGGTGCTCTCTGGGCACGATGCAAATGGGGTTGCTGTCAGGCATCTCCAGTGTCCAGGTTTCACCCAGACGAGCTGACAGGCCAGTCACCCTTCGTGTTAACAATGCCACACTCCACTCCAGGCAGCTGCCCATTAGGAAGACAGCTGAGACCCAGAGGGGAGGGGAAAATCAGCATGTGACAAACACTTCCTTGCTCAATGTAAAATAAGCCTAAAAAGATCCATGTTTCTGAAAGCTTAAAAAAAGCCATTCCAATTTTCCCACATTTTCTGAAGAAGGCTGAGCAACTCTGTAGCTCAAGGTCCTGGTGCAGCTTCCCCAGAAAAGTACACAGTATTACAACATGCTGCTCATGGGTTCAAGGAGGAAGTCATGAAGAGATGGGCCTGTGAAGCAAGTAATGCTCCCCATGCCTCCTCCTTTCTGCACCCCATCTCTCACTCAATTCTGAGGCTGCTACTCTATACCCCTGCCCATCTCTGTCTCCACTCTTCTGTGCACTGTTAATAGCTGCCCAAATAAAGCACACCTGCCTTTCCGCAACAGGACAGCCTTGCCCTGCCAGACGTAATATGCACAGGACACTTGGCTCTTCACAGATTCCATGTCCTTCTGTTCAACCAACAGTGGGTCAAAAATACTTTTTAAAAAATTATTTCCAACATAAATATGGACACTTTTTTCCTCAATAATGCAGCATAATAACTACATAGCATCTATATCATATCAGGTTTTGTAAGAAATCCAGAAATGATCTAAAATATATGGAGGGGTATTCTCACGTTATATGCAAGTACTACACCATTGAGTAGATGGGACTTGAGTATCTTGTATTTTCGTATTGGGGCCTGGAACCGACTCTCCCCTGCCCCCACCAGATACTAATGGATGCCTGTATTTTATGGATAAGTCAAAGGCATGGGCCAATCAGAACAGAAGCTGGCAGTGAACTATTCATAGTCACACATAAAGATGGACTGAATCAGTGTGAGTCTTGGCTCTGACCCCAAAAGAAAGGAAAGCTGGAAAGTCCACCAGCTACCTTTGCAAGCTTTGAAATCAGAGGAAAACAAATCCAAATCTCCACTCTACCATTCTCTTTCTGTAGACACTCAAATTGCTAAATTCAGCAACTGTCTCCTGCAATAGGGAGGGCATAATAGGTCTCACCTGTGAAAACCAAATGAGTTAATGCAAGCAAAATGAAAATGGAGTGTAGTGTAAGTGCTCAATGTGTAAAAAGATACATATTTCCTCTTCATTTAACTGTTTTTGGTTGGTTGGTTGTTCTTGTTTCTCTCAGATTTCTTAGATGTGTTATAGGTTCCTAATAAACAAGTTAAAAAATGGAAAAGCCTTATTGGCTTTGGTCCTAGGAAGAAGAGCTTTTAGGGGCTGGATAGAGTCTGCATAAGGTGAAATCTTGGTGTTGCTGAACTGCAGGTGAAATCAGGGTTGGTGGTGCTACTGGGCTGTCACCCAGAGAGGCAGCAGGGCTAATACCCTGCCTGAATTTTAACCACTTAATTTAAAATATCATTATCAATTTAGAAATTTTTATATAAATTTTTATCACACCAAAGTTTAATAAATTTTTATAATGTATTTCTCATTTTATAAATAATATATTTCATTAAAAAATAAAGGCAATGAAAATCACCCATAATCCTGCAGCCCAGATGATGATAATCAAAGTAGCTAATATTTTACTACAAACTCATTATATAGCAACAGTATGGAAACCATTTTACTACAGTACCTAAGATACTACTCGCTACTCTTCCATGTTGGCAATTGACGCTTAAAATGGTTAAGTAATTTGCTCCAGGTGAAATCCTTACACTCACTCTGAAGTGACAGGAAGATCTGAACCCAGGTCTAAATTCAAAGCTTACTGCAGTTACTGCAAAACTGCCTCCCAGAAATAACTTAAGATCACACTTTGATATATTTCTTCAACTTATTCTTAAGCCTATAAACAGGTAGACATATGCAAAAAAAAATTCTCATTGAATTAAATTATTACATAGGACTCATTGATAAAAATACTAATATGTTAAATATTTGATTCAGTTACAAAATCTTCAGTCCTGGGAACCTTGAATTTCTTAAATAAGAGTTTCTGCATGGATAGTTTTACAACTCTCAAGCACAAGTACTTTCCATGCCAGCTTCAACCATTGCTCTTTGGATAAGGCTTCATAAGAATGAGGAAAAAGACTGCAACATAAGCCCACAACCACAACCCAGGGGCTTCTGAGAAAATCCAGGGCAACATAGACCAAACGTTAAAGAAAAATAGGAAGGAAAAAGAATGCAAACTTGAAACATGCAGGGGTAGGAGTTTCTGCACAAACATTTGAATCAGGAAAAGCAACTTGGGGCATACTTTTAAATGTCAGGAATGGCCAATTCTTTTAATCCTTCAAGTCAAATGCATCTTTTTTTAATTCTACAATCAATTCATATAATGGTAGAACCAGAAACATGCCATTCTGGGTCCATTCTTCCTCCTTTCCTTGGAAGTGCTAGTGGTAGCCGTAATTATGGACAGAAATTAGGCTCATCTGGCACCCATTTTTAAGGGCTGAACCTTGAATTCTGCTCCAAGGCTAGCAGATAGATTCAAATCCCTCCAAAAACTGAGACTTTGAAAATAGAAACTATGCAGCAAGTAAAAGGGCTGGGATGAAGCTCAGTAGTGGAGCACTTGTCTAGCATGTATAAGGTCCTGGGTTCTATCTTCAGTACCACAAAAAGAAAAAAAAAAGTCATAAAATAGGAAAGGGGTAAACAAGGCCATCATCCGCCATGAAGGGCCAAATCCTGCACTCATTCAGGCACAGTTCCCTGGGCTCCCATCCACCCTGGCCTGAAGCTGGTTCCTGAGAAAGTTAAATAATAACAACAGCTGGCAAGGAGTTCCTCAAAGACAGCAGAGATCCAGCCTGTCGTTTATCAATTACTAAGTTTGCCAACTCAAAACATAAGGGTTATGCAAAGGTCATCAGAGCCTTTGTCCCTCTTTCCCGTTTCCTGGGAAATTCCCCAAACTGGTCCCAATTCCTTAGGCACCCAGAGCAAAGCAAGCCAACAAATTCCCACCTTTCTCTAAAAAGTGTGGCAAGCAGTCTCATGAACTCCTGGCTGAGAAGACTACCTATTAATGAGTTTCCAATTTGATCAGTGTAAACTATTTGGGCATAGGGTCCTTTTCATCATTTACTCATCTTGATTTACCTTTTTCTGTCCTGTTTTACAGGGTAAGGTTTTTTCCCATGTGAGTCACGCATGATTCCTAAATTAATCTGTATCATTCATTTGAAATGAGATTTCCTTTCCCATCCCCATTATATTTATGGATTTTTTCCACATTTTTAACTACCTTGTATAACTCTAATTGACATAACAGTTTTTCAGTTGATTTGGTTGGATTTTCCAGATTAGCAATTACTTCACTCAAAGAATATTTTTATTATTTTCTTTTCATTACTTACATCTCTGTTTTCTATTTCTTTTCTTACTACATGAGCTAAGGTAGTGATCACAAACTCAAATGCCCACTGGGCCAACAGGCAACAGAGCTGGGTGAACTGAGCCAGGTAAAGACCAGAGACCTCAAGAATAACACTGTGTATCCACAGGTGACAGCTGCACCTCTGCTCCATCCTTAGACCCAGGAGCACAGGCTTGCCAAATTTTCAAAAGAAGGCAAGAGATATAGATATTTTTGTGTGTATGTGAGACCACCAGTTCATTAGAAGTTAGCAACTAATTTTTTTAAATTGCAAACCCAGGGAAGACCAAAATATAGAATACCTAATGGTCAGATTGAGCCTAAGAATAGCCAACAATCTCTAGGCAAGATCTTCCAGAATTTAAAAAAGTGCTGAATTTAAGTCATAATAGAAGTGGACATATTCACCTTTTCCCTGACTTTCTCTAATATGGGGCCACTAAAGATGTTCTCTTTTGACTTGAAGACAAGTATGCATTATGTTCAGTCTCTAACACTAATTTACTAGAAATATTTTATTAAAAAGAAATTTTGAATTTCATTATATAATTTGTTTTTCTTGTTTGACCCTATATGATAATTTATATTCATAAATTTCCTAATACTGCAAAAGAAAAATAAAAGAGAATACTTAAAACACCACACTGTGGGAGAAGTTACTATAATTTGAGCTTTCAAAGAAAAAAAATGTGAACAGATCTTTTCTAACTTTTTTAACTCCTTGGTTTTATTTTATTGACTCAACACTTGGTGGTGACTTGCTTTCTCACTCATATTCCAGCAATTTATTCTAGCCTAGTAAAATCCAGGTTATAAAACTGTCACTGACATCATCTGTTTCAAAAAAATTCCTCACAACTGGATCCATCATCAACTCAGTCTACACAACCAGTTTTGGATTCCAAAGCAATTCCACACCACAATCCACATCTGTATCCCCAAATCCACTTTGATACAGTTTCCCAAGTCCATTTTGATACAATTCACTCTTTGGAAAGATGTTAGAATGACAAATTTTCTGGAAACAGGTTTTTTCTTGGGGGCAGAGGACATTAAATAAAAAAGATGCAATTGGCTTAAAACAGAAAAGACATTCAATGCACGAATGTAAAAACATCACTAAACTTGGCTTACAAAATTGTTAATTATGTACTTGACAGTGAAATATCACAAACAGCTGGGGATAAAGAATACAAACCCACACAGGGAGTGGGTAGGGGTGGGAAAAAGTACAGTCAGACCATCCAAGAAGATGTTTCCACTCAACTTCTTCCGCAGAACAATTTTGACACCTACACAGTGGGTCACCCACCTCCACCAAACGCTCAAGCCAACTATTCCCAGGTTTCTATGCGCAGGCATTGAATTGGAAATAATTCTTCCCATTTGGAAAGTTAAGCCATAAGGTTTGTGGCCACCAGAGGAAAAGAACTAGGCCGGAATTGAAAAGAATGTGCACACACAGGCTGGGAAAAGAAAAGCCCTCACTCTGAGAAGTGTGCTCTTAATTTTTCTTTTTTCTTTTTCCCCAAAATATGTAAATAGTCTCACTGTCTTGGTAGAAGGTTCCAGAGAACCTCCTGGAGCCTGACATCCCATCTCCTCTCACACACATACTCCAGTACTCACCACATATTCTGCCAGGAGTCTGTTCTCCCAGGACCCCATCCCCACCCTTGGAGAGGCACCAGCTTCACACTCACACAATTGTTCAGAAAATTCTCACCAATAGAGCCAGTGATGTGGCAAAAGCCCAAACCCAAAACCAGACAATTCCAGGTAGAAATGGCTCCCTGACCTTGTGACACTGGGGAAAAATATTTAGGGGGGGGGGACAAAAATAGCATTGATTTCATTCCTCAGGGACCCCGATAGCAATTCTGTGATTGAAGACAATGGCTCTCCCTTCAGCCGATTTTTTTTTTTTTTAATTTGTTTAGTTGTTGGTTGACCTTTATTCATTTATTTATATGCGGTGTTGAGGCTCGAACCCAGTGCGGCCCACATGTGAGGCATGTGTTCTACCACTGAGCCACAACCCCAGCCCTCCCTTCAGCTGATTTTAAGTTAACCTGGTTCTGACTCCACAAGCATATGTGGTTACAAAAAAGAAAAATCTAATCCCTAATCCCCAGAACACTTTAACGTAACAGATTAAGTATTCCCAATTCAAAAATCCAAAATAAAAAATGCTCCAAAATCCAAAACTTTTGAGTACTGACATGATCCTAAAAGTGGGAAATTTCACACCTGACTTCATGTGATAAATCACAATCAAAACACAAGTGCACTAAAAATATTGTCAAGAATTACCTTCAGACCTTGTGTAAAAGGTGTTTATAAAACATAAGTGAATTTCATGTTAAGATTTGGTCCCATCCCTAAGATAACTCCTATGTATATATCAACAGTATTCCAAAATCTAAAACGAAAAAGAAATCCAAAGTCTGAAACACTTCTGGTTCCAAGCATTTTGGATAAGGAATACACTGCCAGTGTAGCTCTAGGGGGAGTCTGGGGAGTATAAGCTCACACAGAATATTAAAACATTTCTGTAAACATTATATTTCTAAAAAGTCTAGGAGTTTTAGTATAATCATCCCCATACTAGATTTTGGCTAGCTTAAGATGGTAAATTTCAAAGACCAAAGGTTAGAGCCTTCTGGGAAAAAAAAAAGACATTAGACCAGTCTCTTCTTTTTTTTATTTTTATTTTTAAAACAAGAATGCATTTCAAGTCATAGTACATATATGGAGCACAATTTTCCATCTCTCTGGTTGCAAACAAGATAGAGTCACACCATTAGTATCTTCAAACATGTACCTAGGGTAGTGATGTCTATCTCATTCCACCATTTTTGCTACTCCCATTCCCCTTCCCCTCCCCGACCCCATTCTCTTTTTAAACAGAATGAATAAACGTCTTTATTTGTCTGCCTCCACAGAAAATGCTGGGAATAATTATATCATGATTTCAGCTTCTCTGAAAGGTAAGGACCTCCAGAAGACAGCCCAATTTCTTCCCCGACTAATCTCCAAAGATTCCACATCTTGCACTAGTTTAAGAGGCTGATGTTCCCTCCGACTCTATCTCAAACTGTCTCAATGTGTAAAAGGCACTGGAGTTACTGACCTTCCACAGTAAGAGGCCCAGTAAGCTCTTCTCCAGGTTACTGACTGCTGTCATGATTGGAAGGACAGAGTAGAAAGGTTGCCTTAGAATATTAGGGGCTAACTCAATAAGAGGGGAAGCATCCACACAGGAGATAAAACATTACAGCATTATGGCACCTAACACTAATTATAAAGCCAAATAAACCCAAGCAACCTGAAAGCAGTGCGTCCAGACACCAGAATAAGGGGAATCAGTTTAGGGTAGGTCAATATAAACAGCTTTACCCTCAAGAAGACCATGGCAAAAACCACTTCGATGCCAGTCACAGGAGATCACTCTATTTTGCAAAATATAAAATTGTTTCACTGCAAATCTATGGAAACAATGTCATAGGGGCCAAGGGCTGTCACTTCGAGTCAAAGAAGGCCCACTTCACTGTAGCACTGATGGCCAGCGATGTCAAGGCAAATTATACCCCCACGCACCAAGAGAGAAATCAAAGTCAGAGAGGAACGCTCAGCTGGAGACACACCCACAGGAGTTTGAAAAACCAGCACTCCTTCCACACCATGCTAATCAATGACAGGCTTAAACAAAAGACGTGCCCCCCACCCCACTCAAGGAATGGAAAGGACTAACTGGGCACCATAGAGCACACTTACAGACCCAGCTACCAGGAAGGCTGAGGCAGGAGGACTGCTCTAGTCCAGGAGTTCAAGGCCAGCCTGGGTAACATAGAGAGATACCTTCTTAATAAAAGAAAAAAATGGGGGTGGGAAGGAAAGGAACAGTGACAAGATAGTCCATAGGGAGGAACAGGGACCTGTTCTTAAGGCCAAGGCACTCCACTCTTGGAGATGTGTTGGGGACATGGGCAAGGGTGCAGTGAGGATCACTGCCTCATGGAACTGGAATATTAAAAATATTAAAAAGTAGAAACTGAAAGGGACGGACACCCAAGGAAAGAAACAGTACTATTTCTCCAAGTTGTTCTGAGGTCCCATGAGCTACTCAAGTGAAATGACAGGTGATGGAGAAGAGATATATGACTTACATTCAGGGGTCTGAGATCTTTGGCATGTCACAAACTTTCCAGGCCATGGCTCAGTTATAGCCAATGAGCAGATTCTGCAGAAACATGGTGTCATGAATGGAAATGTATTCCACTAGAAGTCAGCAGGGAAATCAAAAGATACAAGCAAGTTCAAGCCCAGTTCTGAGGCATGAAAAGAAAGAAGTGGATCTTATGCAGATTCCAAAGAAGCCACAGTCATTGCCAGCTATGTGTATAAACAAAACACAAGGGAATAAGAGGGAAGCCAGTCCCAAGTGAACAAACTCCATTCACAGCCACATAGTCAGACCGAGAGGCAAACTCCCAGTACAGAAAGCAGACAATTCTTCAGGCACCTTGTGAGAGACTCAACAATTACCGAAATTAATGATTCCAAGGATGAAGGCTGTCCAATCATTGTTCAGTCTGTGGCTGGGCAAAGAATGATTGTGTGCTTGTAACTAAAAGGACAAAGAAGAGATGGACATTATCTTCTGGGAGCTAAGAACTGAGATATGTGCATGTGTGTCCACAATATTTCATTTCATCTTTCTAGCCACCCATTTAATAGATCAAGAAACTAAAACTCAGAGAGAGATCAGAAAAAGTCCAACACACATTCACCATCAGTCATGGCTGCTGGAAATGATGGAGAAGCAAATCTCTGAGAGTCCAGTGGCTCCCACATGCACACAGGCCCCTGAGCATCACATTAGAATCAGCCAAATCTGCCATAATGATTGGAGCCCGAGAGTGGCCAGCCAGGCAGGAAGAAAATGCACCAGGGGGCAGCAGGTCTGCCAAGCCCACAAAGAGAGATCACCCTGGGCTCAGTCTTTCCATCAGGTAACTTTTAACTTGGCACATAAAAATGAAAAAGTGCCTTTGTTTAAAAACCTCCTGAAGTTTCTGATCACAATGATTTATGTAAATAAAATGTTAAATTAAAATGAAGGTGTTAATAAAATTACATATATGATGGAATGGCTGTTCTTTTTAAAACTGATCTGCAATAAATTTTCTAAATTCTGATTGCAGGTGATTCCGGCCTTGAAAGCTTTGCCAACAATAGCCAGCAGAGGTCTATTACTGAAGTGGTATTAATATAGCTATCATCACCAATTCAAAGCAGATAATAAAGGACTGACACATTTATTATCATTATTAATTAACAGTTTTCTAAGATGGAATTAAATCAATATGCTGCTCTGATATCATTTTAACTAGTTATGCAAATCAAACATTTAGAGCCCATGAACAGATATAAATGCCATTCAAAATTCACTTCACACTTATTACTGTAATATCAGAACTTTCAGGCTTTGCTAGTAAAAAAAAAAAAAAAAAAGGACTTAATGCTCATTTAATTACACTCAGACATAAAGCTTATGGAATGAAAGTTGAAATAGCTGATTAGTTAGGAAGTCGCAGTAAGGCTATAACATTCAGGATAGACAATGAGATAATAATGTGAAGATGCAGGGCTCTATGCTGAGAGGTTCTGGCAGATCCTATTAAAAAGAACAATGACATGTATAGGAGAATGTGTCTTGAAATGACAAAATTGAGGATCCTTTCTTAGGTCCAGAAAGGAGAAGAGGAGGAAGAAGAGAAAGGAAAAGAGAGAAAGATGGGGTGGGGGGGGGACCCTACAACTCATCATTTATATAAATAGGAAACTTCCAGGCTAAATTGCTGAGCACTTCCTCCTACTTAGAGACAGCTGCAGAGGCTTTTTCCTGCAGAATGACACCTCTGCCTCCCAGCTTTCCTCTCCAAGTAAGAGGAATTCTTCAGGTCAGGGCAGCTCTCTGGAGAGTCACAGTGAGGTTCAGAGCATTCTGCTCCTGGGTCCAATGATTTGGACAGGAAGTGAAGTAAAAGGTTTGTCACAGAGATGTGAGTTACTTGTCTGGACAAGCAGCTAAACCTTAAAGAATGGGTGACACTAAAAATGTAATGAGAGCGATCTGACCCATCTCGGGCTCCATGGCTATTTGGGCAATGAGGCAGCTGCTTGCTTGCTCAGGTGGTTCAGGATATAATGCCAAAAGGGAGGGTGACAGAATGAATAACTTTCTAACTGCCCTGGCTGGCACCTTTTAAGCATTACTCAGGTGGGCTTCTAGAAGCCAGCTTGCATGTCTGCCATCAACACCATGGAAGAGAAGCGGTAGTTCTGATGGGCAGGTGCAGTGGGGTTCTGGTCATGTCAACCACAAGTCCCCATGCATGGAGCGGCCAGACAGTGCTTGTCAGGACCATGGTTTGGCTTGTAGTAGGGAACACAAGTGATCCACAGACATTCACTGGGCTTCTAGCAAGCAGAATTAAGCTTTGATTGTTTTTACGGAAAGGACTGACTTGTTTTGATAGAGTGTGTTAATCTGTGCAATACTAGCTCTTCTTTTTTCTTCAAATCATACTCCCATCTTCACTCTGGAGTACATTTGATCCTCGGTCTGATCAGGCTCAGAGCTATAAAATAAATAGTATATGGACCAACAGAAAATATATTGCAATTGTTCTGCTGTGACCCAAAAGAAACAATATAAAAAGGAGAAAATGCAATCCTATTATCCTCTCCCCGACTTCCACCCTCAACCTCAGCATCTTAACATTTACCATAATCCAAAGCTCAAGTCACAGACCAGTAGGCATCATATCATGTTGTTGTGAGCTATGGAAATTTACAAATTAAAAAACAATAATGATTAATAAGTTAAAACTTTAAGCACTATGATCCTACTCTGGGAGAGGGAAATTACAGTTGTCACTGTGAGTAGTTGTGCAAGAGGGAAAATGCACAGAAAGGAGACTGGAGAGAAGTATAAGAAAGTCTGCAGCGGCAGGTGACTCAGTAGTCTGGCTCTAGGTGAGACTTTATTGCCTTCTTTGTGCTTTGATGTATTTTCTAAAATTTCACAAGGACCATTCTTCCACAAAAAAAAATGTTTACTGAGAGCCAACCATTGGCCAGCAGTAAGGCAGGCCACTGGAAAGGCCATGACCAAGACAATCAAGGTCCCTGCCCTCTCCATGAAAGAAATTAATAGGAGATAGAGAAACAAGTAAGTAATTGAAAAGATGATTATTTGGTGATTTTTTAAAAAGTCAGTATTTGTAAAAACTTTATCCTACTTAATGAGAATTCTACACATCTTTCCCAGGTCTTGAGTAAGACTGAAACATCCCAATTTAGAATGTTTCTCTCTTCCCCAATGGGAAGCATAGCAAGTGCCTGGGGCTTGAGAGATCACTGTTTTCTTCTTGCCACGCAGAGGTGGATTTTTTGTCAATCAAGATCCAAGTATTTGGGTAAATGGTCCTGGTGTCCTCTCCACCCTCACAGTATGCTTTTCACTGAGAATTCCCCACAGCAATAACTGGGGCCCTCTGCCTTTTTAGTCACACTGATCTCCAGAGTCTACTGGCTGTACCTAAATCTCCAGACTCAGTCAGTGATCCATCCCACCCATGACCCAAATCTTCTCCACTCCTGACTTTTCATCAGTTCCAAACATGAATCAAAACTGCCACAAATCATCTTCTTTAAAGACCTTGGATCTTTTTTTAAAAATCACCTTCTCTCTACACCTTCCAATATCTGGAGAATACAGAAGAACATAAGGAAGACTAATAGACGGTAGAAAGGTTGTGAGAAAAACCCTCACTGTCTTCATTCCTTTTAGGAAATTCAATTTCTGGTTCAGGAATAACACAGAAATAACAACTGTATATCTGAGGGCAAGAATGTACAAATGGCTATATCTGAGGGTGAATATAAGACCTCATTGGTAGGTAAAACACACAGAAAATAAAATACAAGCTCAACCTGGCAGGTCACTGGAGGTGGCAATAGAGAGGATGTTTGCCAAGGTAAGCACTGACCATCTGTTGGGCCAAACCCTAAAATAGTCTTTGAAGACTATGGCATGACTAGTGCGGTCCTGCCTCTGGAGGGCTTAACAGGTGAGACCCATAAGTGAAGCATCCAGTTATGAGGAAACCATCACCTCAGCTCAAGATACAGCATGAGTGGCAGTAAATTAGGCTCAAAACCCAAAGGCCAGAGCTGCAAATAGGATGTCCACCCAAGATGGCACTGTTATTACTAACACAGAAGAGCAAGCCCTTCAGCCTCATCTATGTGTGTCCCCATCAGTCAACACAGCCCAGCAACCATGAAGCCACAAATGCAGAATATGGATGGCTTTGCCATCACATAAACCACTGTATATTTTGCCCCTTCTCCCCTGGCAGTGGGTATCTAAGGAAACCATGGACAGACAGTGGAACAAATATGTCAAGTGGTGGGTCTCAGGACATGTCTTTAAACAGAAGCAGGCATCAAAACTTGATAAAGACTACTATTCTTTAAACTCTTTCCAAGGGGACCTTTCTTCCTAACTTAGTAAGAGGCTCCCTACCCAGCCTCAGGTTGAAGTCCAGCAGCGCTCTCCTTCCCAGTTGACAGTCTCTTTCCCAGCTCTACCTCTACTTGGTCTTCAGCCCAGCTGCTCTAGCTAAGAGCATTTCTTGCGCTCCCTCAGCACACACACACAAAAGTCACTCAAAAGTAAAAGCAGCAAGAAAGCCTTTAGCTTGTCAAAGGGGAGGAATGACGTTCCAGGAGCAGCTGGACACCAGGTCAACTGGTTCTCTTATTGTTGATGCTGGTTGTGGGACTGAGTCACATCAGTGCATGGTGAGGGAGGGAGTGCCCCCCTCAGAAGCCATCCACAGAAGAGAAATTCAAAATACATCATGTGATTAAAAAAAAAAAAGACATGATGCTTTTCTTAAAGTTGGAACTTGAGAGGGAAAAGCATAGGGGAAGACGGGATGAGAGAGAAGTAACTATGCAAGTCTTTTCCACAAACGAGAACAAGCAGAGACATGTGTTTGTCTTTAACTCTAAGAAGAGAAATCAACACACTATAGCAAGAAAATTAACCAAGGGAAGATATAACACCCTTCTTTAAACTAGGCAGCACCCCTTGGCCCCCCTCCAGCCCCTCATCACAATCTACTGTAATCCAGCCCAAAGTCAGGGGGTTGAAACCTCCTTCAAGGTGCAGTGGGCAAGAACAAGGACTCCAGAGTTTTCTGCCTGGATTCAAATTCCTTCTGCTAGACAAGACATTTAACTCTGTGTGCCTCGATTTCCTCAACTTTAAAATAAAAATAGGACAGTCCTCTCTCGTAGGGTCATTAAGAGGATCAAACATGACTGATCCAGGTAAAGGACTCAGAATAGTCTCTACAGGTGGCAAGCACTCTACACACCAGGAGCTATCATGATGTTGGCACCACTGCCATCTTACAAAGGTCCTTCCCACTCAAATCTTACCCACAGTGGAGGTGGCCCCCATCACTGCAGTGGTGCTGGGGTCTGCAAAGCCCCCAGGGCTGAGAACAGTGATGTCTTCCTACCACAGTATAGTCATGTCCAAACCTATGAATGTACAAACTTCCCTGAATGAGATCACTTGAAAGCAATTTTGAGAATTTGGTCCTTCAACTCTTTATATAACCAATTTATAATAATGGGACTTTTTTTTTCCTGTGGTCCACAAGTCTCCCAGATTGTTATTAGTGTTGCCTTGGTTAGGAAGCTGCAATATGATCCACTGACTAGAAATACTGGCATAATTTATTGCATTATTACTCCTCTGAACTGCAAGCAATTAATTACCTGCAGCAGGATGCACAAGTAAAAATTTATCAGAGGAAAGTGATGAAAAATGTGCCCACTGCTTTAAAATAATAGGTGCTTAATGGTTTTTTGTTTGCTGGCTAATCTCAGGCATCTTATAAACAACTCCAGCTTGCATATCAGTTGTGAATCACACCCCCTCCTCTATCCCTCCTTTATATTATTCTATCATCCCATATCTCCCTTGAGGACAGAAAGAAATGTCTAAAATATTCTCTTAAAAGCAGAAGAAAAATTTCATTTCTCTCCTGCACAGAAAAATTATTAATATAGAAATACATGATAAAGTATATGCGTATGTTTATCACCTGTGTTGGTAACACAAATATACTTGCCTGACTGATGTCTCTCTTCCTCTATCACCGTATTTGACTTCAAAACTTATAAAACCCACACTGGATAAAAAGACACATCCTAAGGGATATGTATATATGAACTATTATCTTCAACACCTCGTGACATTCATGTAACCTGCATCTGAAACCCTCAAATGTGGTCTCTAAGAAATTTTCCACCGAATACTCTCCTCATCTTTCTCCTAATTCCATCATCCACCAAGATCCAGAAAGAGAGAGGAAACAGGGCCAATAATACGTTATTGTATTATTTATAAATTCCATGCACACATGAAAGATGGAAACAGAGATAAATTCATTATATATTTGTTTCTCCCTTTCAGAATTATTCACATCTGTATGATTCTGTAATTGTTTCTTCTATAAAGTTATTGGAGTAATTTTGCTCCGTATATTCCCGATCAATTCCCCCTCTCAAGGGCACAGTTGAAAAGTGATATTTGAAAACGGCCTCTGATAGATTGCATGGTTAGTCAGCAGCAGAGACAAACAACCTAATCCAGCACAAATTAGTTCGGCTGCCAGCAATAGTTTTATACAAAGATGTAAATTATGTTGTCAAAATCGGTCGCTTTCTAGCTTGCTGCTCAGCTAACAAGAAACCACTTTGGCTGATAAAGATGAGCACTAAGCTTCCCTCTCTTACAAATTTGCAAATCTGCCATTTCAGCATTCTGTTAGCCACAAACAAACGGCCCGCTATAATTGCTTCTTTTCTTCCACGGTGGTATTTTTTCCTCCTTGTGCTGCTCCTTCCAGGCTACTCTTGAAAATAACAACAACAAAGCCAAAAAGCACCACTACAATAAACACTAGCAACTCTCAGACAAGAACTGAAGGGATTGCTGGCCTCCTGTGGCCACGCTGTTCTCTCCACTCCCTTCCCTACAGATTCGTCAGCCCAGCCCACTCACCCATGGCGCAGGCTGTGCGCAGGCCGTGCCATGATCTCTCCAAATCTGCTGTTTAAAGGACCAAGAGGGCAGAAAAAAATTTGGCTTTAATGGAAATGGAAGTATTCTTATAGCGTTAAGCAAGGATTGTCTATGACAGCAGCTCATCCATTCCTCCTTCTTTTACAAGCTCCCAATCCGGGCAAGAGAGGGGGCACAGCATACTTTCAAGGGGTACATGTGGAAAGCTCCACCAGGCTGCCTGTGTTAAACTGGAATCAGATAGATCTAATGCTGGACTGAAAATAATAACACATTATAACAGTAATTATATCCAGCATAAGTCAAATAAATAAATTATAAATTACAATTACCCTTTAAAGTTGCTAGTCTCACTGTTTGCTTTACAATTAACTGCAGGTGCTTCTGCATGTTTTATTACAGTCCCAAAGTTATATATTTGAAAGAATGGTACAGATGATTCCTGTTTATTTGTTAAATTAAAGCATTGTTGGTAAAATTACGGCTTAATTAATATTATGGGTACTGTATAACAAAATAGTTTACCTTGTACATAATTTATTTCCACATGCATATCTCAGCCCAGACCCATTACAGCTCTAAGGCAGCTAAAATAAAATATTCCTCCTTTGCTGGCATTTTTCTAAATAGCAGTTCACTAAATCAATATTATTCACTTGGTATTTTTAAAAGCAGTGTATCTTAATAATTACACAGCATTAGAGTAGGCAATAATTTTACTTGCTAAGCATATTAAATTTAGCAAACCATCAGTCAAATAGTTTGTTCTTTCTCAGAATGGGTAAGCAGTGAGTGAGTTTGGAATCATGTTCCTTTGGTATAAATGTCACATAGAGTTTAAGAATGCGTCTGTGACTCCCTAAGCCAGCCCGGCACTATATATCTTTATTAGTTTCAGTGGTCAGTGCAGTGACCAGTTGTTTATTCTCATTACTCAAGACAAGGTGAGCCACTTGGTAGTGACTGCAATCACAGCTCAAAACATATGACTTTGCAGAAAGTGAAATCTGTAGACAAGGCTATATGCACAATGGCCTGGATACCCGCTCCAAACAGGCACTGGCAGAAGGATGGGAAAGAAGGTAACTAAACACATGTGCACATTGTTTTGTATGTATGAGCACTCAATCTGTCTCCACGTTTTATCTCGGGGCCACCTTACACTTTTTCATTGTTCTTTATTCACTGGAAAACAACACTAATTTCTTATTTCTCTTGTCTTTTTCCAGGTCTGAATTTATTCTTTCCTTCTCAAGCTCCCAGAAAACTCTGTATGCACCTTCTGTCTTCCTATACCATCACCCCTAAAGAAAGCAAATCCCCCTAAAAAGTCAACACCTATTCCCATAAACACACACACACACACAGAGTTCATTTTTCAGAAAATCAATTCGTTCACTTATAAAACAAAGCAGGTGATTTTTGCCTTAACTGTGGGCAATTGCTAGCACTATCTGAATGATGCTTTTAAATATGCTATGGTCCCTAGATTCTGACTTTTAGATAAATGCATAGAACCCCTTAATAACTCCAGAGAGGAGAAGCAGAGCGAGGTGAAATAGGCATGCAATGCCAGGAAATGACCCCTCAATCTGCACAGAAGGACGATAGCCCAGGCCTTTTCTGTCTTCTGCTTCTCTTCCTACTCAGAGGCAGCTCAGACTTCTCCTTCCATGGCCCCTGGTGAGGCCACCTCATTTCGGGGGCCCAACAAAACCTCAGAGGAGCCTCTACCTCAGTCCACTGTGGCCAAAGTTGAAGCCATGCCCACAGGTCTTCAGAGTTTACAAATTCCTGATGGCCTTCTATGGCCAGAGACGACATGTAAATGCCAGTGGTCCACTCAGCCTCCTCTTCTGAGGCAGCACAGATCTGCTTCCATCACCAGGAAGAAGCAGCTATCTGTTCATGTGCCCAGTGTCTGCCACGGTACGTACCAACTAGCAGTGGGCATGGCAGCTCACCCAGGAATGGGAAAGGGATGCTCTCCTGGGTGAGGGGGTTAGGGGAGGGCAAGCATTCATTCCAGCCCATGAAGAGAACAGTTCTTGAGTACCTACTCTGTGCTAAGCACTCACCAGACCCTGTGGAGAAAGCAGTGTAAGACAGATACCTTTGAGAAAAGATAACCACAAGTTCAAAGTTTCCATTCAAAATCATTAGAGATGAGAGTTGTGTTAGTCAGCTTTTCATCATTGTGGCCAAAATACCTGACAAGAACAGCCTAGTGGAGAAAAATTTGATTTTGACTCACAGTTTCAGAGGTTCAGTCCAGGATCAGCCAACTTCATAGCTCCGGACTCCAGGTGAGGCAGAACATCATGGCCGAAGGACAGCAGAGGAGGAAATCTACTTAGCTCATGGTAGCCAGGAAGCAGAGAGAGGTGAGAAGAGGCTCCAGAGAAGACAGACCTTTCCAGTGTATGCCCCATGCCCCACCTCCTCCAGCCATGCCCCACTTACCTATAGTTACCACTCGGTAACTATAGGTAAGTCTATTCAAACTAGAACGGACTGGTTTGGTTACAGCTCTGGTTTGGTTACAAACCAATCATTTTACCTCTGAACATCCCTGTATTAACAAAGGATGAGGGAGGGGGGTTATATCCAAACCATAACAAGAGGCAACAAAGTCATAAGAATTAATTTCCAAATGAAAAAAAATGAAATATCCATCCAGCAATCATGGAATGAGTAATTCACTAAGATGGGGCACATAGGAAAGATTTAGAGAAGAGATGGGATCTAAACTAGATCGTGAAAACCAATTCAAAATTGGAGTGATGGAAAAGAAATAGAAGTACATTCACCATGAGCAAGATTATGTGTGGCAAAGGTTAGAGGAGCAGGACCACAAGGCACCAGACTCAAGAACTAACCCTGCACAACCATGATCACACACACAGGCACATGGAAGAGCACCAGCTTGCACTCCCACTTTAGAAATCCAACCCCAACCAAACCCACAGCAGAACAACAATCAGTGAACTCCTCAATCTGAGGCTCACTTACATGGGTTTAGGCTATCAGGCTGATATTTCTAAATGCAATATTCTGCCTACATTAAGTCACAAAGGAAAGTGCACTTGTTCCTTATATACAGGCCTGAAGTTTATACCTTTTACTTTGCAACAGATATATCTCATTGAGTATTTTCCTTCTGTGGTACAATTAACCAAGTTTGAGGTAGAGTTAAATAGTGACTGGTCCTGCTGGTGAAAATATGAGCAGGCCTATTCTGTAAATGTAGTAGCTGTCTGGGTGGAGGCAACACATACTGTCAGCCTTTACAGGGTGATACTTCTGCAGGACAGTAACATTTCTGCATGGCCTGCTGTGAGTGTGTGCTGGCCCAGGACTCTGGCTAGCTGCAATAAGAGCAGGTCCTGCCCCTAAGATGAGTGTGGATAGAATAACATGGTAGGAAAGGTAGAATAATGATATTAGAACAAAACATGACTGGGGAAAAAAAGGAGAAAAAAATTCAAAATTATTGAATGCACTAGATTAGACCCTCAAACACACGCTACTTTATTTATAGATGAGGACACTAAGACTCCAGCTAAGCAATTTGCATTCAAGGGTCCTATGGCTATTAGGTTTGTAGAGGCCACTGTGAACTCAAAGCTCCCCAATTCTGAAGGAGATGGTATCTCCCCCATTGTGTGACAGTGACACAACGCACAGGATTGCTTTCATAAGCAATCCATTATAATGCTAGAAAAATTTAAGAAAATGAGGTAAAAGTAAAAGATAGAGAAGGAACCTTTTTCTCTCAGTCCCAAACAAGAACAGAACATCCTTGAGGGCTCTGTGCATTCACCCCACCACCACCACCCTTGAGCATGCAATCCCTCACACAGCAACGAGCCACGACTGCTGACACTGATTAAAACCAGCAGCATGCACTGAGAAGCCAGCAATGCAATCTGGGTGGGCTACAAACTACAGGCTCTTGGGGGGAAATCTCCCTAACACCTGCAGGCAGCCTCCTTTTTAGGGTATCTAGCAGACACACACACATACACACACACACACACATATGCACACACAAAGTAGTCTATGTATACAGGACCACGGGCTCTGGTTAAGATGCCCACATATTATGGGGAAGGGGGGAAGAATTGTTTCATTGACTATGAAGCAATTTTTCCATAATTTTTTGTAGTGTTATTTCACAATGAAGAGCATCTTTATAAGTTGGTTATTAGTTACAAAGGAAAGAAAATGCCAACTTAGACTTGAGACAGATGCAGGAAATGTTAAACAACAATACAGCAGGTGAATTACATTATGAGACAACAACACAAGAGCACTCAAAGTCAGTTCCATGATTGATTCCCAAAGAATAGCCCTTAGAAGAGTACAGTGTGTGGCTATTCACAAGCTCTTCTCCATTCATCATCTCATCAGATCTTCCCAGGAGAGGGGAAAGATGCTTATTCTTAATGTTCTCATCTTCTGGCTGAGGCGATGGAAGCCCAAGGGAGGTTGACCTGACCAAGGGTCCACACGGTCTTCAGTAGTCCCAGGCCTTCTGACACCTTCTCCATCCTGGTGCTGTCTCTTCCAAAGGAGCCAGAAGTTCAGATGTGGATGAACTATGGTGTGAGATGTGGTGGAGGAAACAGGATTGGTGCTTGACCTCAAGAATTGTGTATGACTGAGGGTGAAGGGGATCCATGAAGCAATTCAGGGAGATGGAACACAGTCATGTAAAATGGGCATGAACAAGTTATGGCTGTGAGGTGGCACAGCTGGTTTGGCTGCAGCAGAGTATATAGACAGAAGCGTAGCAAGAGAGGAATCAAGAGAAAGAAGACCAGGAGTGGTTGATGCCAAGCAAAGGAGACTACACTTGCCTTTGTAAGTCAGTGGGACCCATGAAATGATTTTAAGGAGATGGGCATAATAGAAAATATATACTGGCAGGACTCAAATTACACCATTAGAGATCTAATTCAATGCCACCATTTAACATAGGACATTCAAAATACCGAATTGGCCAAATTTTCTAATAAGTTTGAGACATAGGCTACTACCAGGTACCCCCCAATTAGCCACTTGCTGAATGATACAGGCTTACTCCTTCCACTTAGAGACTGTGACTGGAAGAAACTTTGCAACCTTCCCTACCTGTCCTTATGATGGCTCTGCTCTGGCATCCCCTGACTTCTCTCCACTGTTCTATCTTACCCAAGAGACAGCATCTTACCTGGATGCCTCTCGGTATCAGAATACAGGTGCCTTACAGGTGACTTCAGCTAGTGTAATAAAATAACTCAAGCCAAGAACACAATGGCTGCTGAAGCCATGGGGTGTCCCTTCCCCAGAGATGCTCTTTCACAGAGACCTCCAGCCTAACTCTGTGGTTCCTGATCACAGAGCTGGCCTAGATCATCCCAGACAGGCTGCTTAATGGATCAGGGATAGGACGCAGGTATGTGCATTGTAGAATGCTCTCCAGGTGACTCTGATGTTTCACCAGATTTGAAACCACTGAAATTCCAACGAGGAAAACAGGAATTTCAGATGCCCTGACAGAAACAGTATGGTGGCATAGTCTAGCCTATCCAGATCCTTCACATGAAACCACACAAGAGGGGCTCTGTGGAGTTCGAGCACTACATTGCAGATGTTCATATTTCACCAAGGTCATACTACAAAGTCAGCAGATTTATATACATAAAACTATCTTCATAAAGAGCTCATGAAAGCAGAACTTGAGATAACTCAGACATGAACCATGCTAAAATTAAATTTGCTCTCTTAACCAGAAAGGAGCTAAACATAGTAAAGAAGATGATCATGAATGAGTTTTGAATTCTGGGGGAAATTCCATGTATATATTAGGCATAAACTGTCATTTAACTCAGAGACCCCAAACATCTGGTCTGCAAATGAACAACTTTTGCTCACCCAGGTACCATGCCATATGTTTGCCTTATCTCTATATAACAATTGTACTATTATGTACTTAATTTTTTCCTCTGCTTGGCTCACTTTTCCTACTAATTCAGAAATTACAATATGAAAGTTATAACATTGTCATAAATGAATAGAATATTATTTAACAAACAGAAGCCAATTATAGACACAGGCACAGTTACTATCATTTAAAAAGTCCATTCTGTGTGTCATAGGAAGTCATTTCCTATACCACAGATGACCCAACACTTGGGAAAACGTGATCTAGAACTAACCACCTCATTTGCCAAAAGAGGAAATGAGTGTTCTGAGAAGTAAAGTAATTTGACCAAGGTCACACTGCTCCTAAGAAGCACACCTCTGAGCCGGGTACAGAGGCGCATGCCTGTAATCTAGCAGCTTGGGAGGCTGGGTCAGGCAGATCGCGAGTTCAAAGCCAGCCTCAGCAACTTAGGGAGGCCCTAAGCAACTCATCAAGACCCTGTCTCTAAATAAAATACAAAATAGGGCTGGGGATGTGGTTCAGTGGTCCAGTGCCCCCGAGATCAATCCTCAGTGTCCCCACCCCCAAAAAGAAAAAGGGCTGGGGATGTGGCTCAGCAGTTGAGTGCCCGTAGGTTCAATCCTCAATACAAAAACAAAATAAAATTAAAAAGGTAAGCACACCTCTGGTCTCCCAAGTCCTTGCTCAGTAATGCTATTTCCTGTATTATGAATATTCAGTTGATACCTTAATAGCAAATCACTGTCATATTTTCATTAAAATAAGTACCCTAAGTATCTCTACGAGGCAACATTAAGGGAGCCTACTTCAAACAGCTTTGTTTATCTCTGAACATAAATAAGGGTTTTTTTCTTTTTAAATATAGTTGTCACAGACTTTTCATTAATTCCTATGTTTCCCTTTACTCCAACAATTCTCTGTTTTCACAACAAATTTCATAAAACTACATTTAAAATAACGCATGTTCTTTTTTTGAGGCTGGCTCTTGTGCAAAACGCTATGCATGTTTTTAAGACATCAGTATCTCGAGCAGTCAGACATCGTGAGTGACTCATTTATGATTCACATTGAGAGTGAGAAAGCCACTGCAGTCTTCGGGGTCTCTTTCCTCAAGCCCAAGTCCTTAATTAGCAGAGAGGGAGGAAAGGGCAGTGATCATACCCCTGTCAGTCACCAAGATTCACCCAAACTGACTGGGTGGCATCAAGGTCCCCAAGGCAAGGTCAAGGCTTAGCGAGCTCCTCCACACAGCTCCCCAGGGAGCGGCCAGCCTCCCTTTCCCCAACGCTGAACATGGACGCTCCACTGTGGACACTCTTCTCCTGTGTCGCCGCTGTCCTCAGGTTATAACAAGTGATTCCAAAAGAGGAAGAACGTAAAAGCAACATCAATGTCCACCAAGCCACCTTGTAAGTTAAGCAGTGTGTTACGAGCAGCACAGCTGCTCTTCAGTGACCCCAACCCAACGGGGTGCCCTGTGTCGTGTTGTCAGATGAAAGTCCAAAACAGGTTCTGAAGAAGCAAGGGGAGCCTGGGGTTCAGTTGCCACCACCATCAGCATGGCTTCTAAGGGGAGAAAAAGAAGTTGACCTGGGGAGGGGAGGAAGGAAAAGACAGGACAGGAGGAAGATGCTGAGAGGGAGGATAAGGGAGGAAAAAAAAAACAGTACCAAGGCTTCTTTCTTCCCTTCTCCTGCCTAGTCTGTGGCATGAAAAAACAATGGCTTTTCTGAGGCACTGTGCAGACAAGGCAGCTCTGAAAAAAACTAATGGCCGTGATTAATGACAATGGGCTGTAGGAGAGCAGGGACACAGCCGCCACATACATCATCCCTTCCCGTCAGTCTCTGCTCCTCCCTGCCCCTCTTCCTCCTACCAGCAAGGCATTATAAAAACGTCTTATCTGCTCTGGACGGACGCTTATTTTAAAGCTGAAATCACAGCGAGACCCCCACCCAAAAGACAAACAAAGAGTGAGCAAGAACCGGCCAAGAAAGGATGGCGCTAGAGGAGGACAGGAGAGGAAGGAGGGAGAGAGGAGGAGAGAGGGAGAGAGACAAAGAGGTGATAGGGTGAACAAGAAAATGGCATGTAAAATAACTCTAAGATATTCCAGGGGAAAATGTGCAGGCTGTAATCATTCAAGATTTCAGCAACTTGACTCCTCACATGCTGAAGCCACATTTTCAAGGTCTTATCTGCCATATGGTTCCCTGTTTAGATGATTTATTAGGTGTAGAAAGCACACTGATAAATTTTACTGCATTTCCCTGAATAGGCAACCTATGGTGTCAATAACAAAGCTCAGGCGGCTTTAATGAAAACTGCAAGCACCAAAGGGTAACCATTTATTTTTGAGTCGCTATAGTATTACTAGGACAAAATTTATCTTCCCTTCTCACGCACTCTGTAGAAACCAAATCTGGTCAAAGTAACAGAGATCACATCCATATGTCAGTGGCTTGCTAACATCTCCCTGGCATGAAGCACTGGCTGTTGCGCTGGAGAAATTGTTTGGTGCTTGCAAGTGACCCATTTTGCATAAGAAATCTTGTTTTTATGAAAAACAAGGAGAGAGCTGAAGAACTCTGCAAACGCCAGAGCCTCAGCAATCACACTTAAAGGTGCCACCGAATCCTCTCGTTTTTCTTTACCCAGAAAATGGGACAGCTGCCCCAGGGGTAGGGATGAAAAAGGAGAAGGTGATATGTGGATGAGGAGGAGAGAGACTTAGAGAGACAGTTCAATCCATAAATATTTTAAATTTAACCCATCCACACAACATTGTTCCCCTCTATCCACTCTGTTTCTTAGGACACTGGTCATAAAATAAGTGAAGTCTCTGTTCTCCACTCATTGTCCAGTTCCTAACCCTGCACCCGACCCCCAACACATACACACACTGCCCCAAAACGCCTCCCTTCCTGCCTAGGAGCTATCTGCAAGTCTGATGTATGTGTTATTTTTATAACACAGAAACAATCCAACTTTTTAAAACTCCAAAGGCAGCACAATTAATGACCAAACGAGCAGGGGGTACTCCAGATGAGGGGAGAAAGAAAGCAGATAGCACTCTCTCGCTGTGTAATCCCCAGCCACAGCCATCGGCTGCAAGCAAACATTTGGCCAGGTTTTCAAGTCTGCAGTTTTCCCCACTGTGGAACAGGCCTGTCCTGAGTGAAGACAGCCTTGCCCAGGAATGTCAAATGAAGGAAGGGTAAAGAAGAAGTTCAACCGCAATAGCATAAGTTTGAGTCATGTTCTTAGCACTGCAAACCAACAAAAAGCATAAGCAAAGTTAAAAGGCTGGGCCAAAGCTTGCCATGTGCAAATCTCCATCTTCATTTTTTTTCCACCAAAGTTAACACTCGGAAAAATGCCTCCTCTAGACGATCTTACCCAGGTTTGTTTCATTTTAGACTTTTTTTTTACACATCTTTTTCCTTGTTCTGCATCAATATCTTCTATAATAATTTCACAGTGAGAAGACATAAAAATCCCTTATTGGTTTTTATCTGCCACTTCAGAAAATACATATATACATACATATGTACACAAATATGTGCACAAGGAGCAAATAAGTAAGCAAACTCTTTGGAAATCAGAACAAAAATTATCAACATTTTAGATGAAACCTCTTTTCATATCATATATAATAAACAAGTCATCTTAATCAGTTCAATTACTATCATTGCTGCTTTTAAAATCTGCTTAGTAAAATGGCATCAATTAAAGTTTAATGTCTTATAAAAGATCATTCAAGTATTATAGTAGAATTAAGAGGAAATAGGTACTGCTTGGACCCTGGCCATATTTTTAGTTTCTCAACTGGAGAGATTTACAAGAGTATTCATTATTGCTTAGATTGCTTTCAATTCAGCCACGGGTTTATTAAAAGAGGTAGGGCAAAAGGGCCCAGCATGGTTCAGAGCACATTCAACCAGCTGCGTTTTCAGTTTGCTAAATATTTCAACTAGTTTTCAAAGACATCGCAGAAATGAAACCTCGCACTTGTTTTTCTACACACTTTCCCTCTTAATTTTTAAGTACCTGAGTACTTCCAAAGGAAAAGTAATCCACAGAAGTCATTTGCGCTTAGCTCCCACCAAATGGCATTTGAATGTTAGAGGTTGTTCCTAGAGGCTCATTTAACTGCTCTGATGGTCCCTGAAGGCTTTTATTCTTGGGAAATCCCCTTCTGAGGAGAATCAATTGACTTGAACACCAAGACAGTAGAGGGAACCAGGTAAAAGGAGAAGGGGACCCAAGAATACAAACAGGGAACAGCCTGCCAGGGGTTCCAAGACAATAGGAAATCTCTTTGATGGCCCAATAAACAGGAACGACTGACACAGTGATTCAGGTTGTTCACTAACCAACAGTATTTGGCCAAAAGGACAGATGGGGACTGAGATCCAGACTATGCCCTGCTCTTCAAGCTCAGGTCCTATTTATGGTTTCATCCACCCAGAGAAAAGGGACACCTTTTCCTAATTCTCCCAGAAGCACTGTACAGTTGTCTGCTAATAAAGTTGCCTGAAGAAAACCAGAGTAAGCAATTCACAAAAGGACAAATACTGTATGATTCCACTCACAAAGATTGCCAGGGGCTGAGGGGAGTGTAAACAGTGAATTATTCTTTAATAAATACAGAGTTTCAGTGTGAAAAGAAGAAAACCTTCTGGAGATGGATAGTGGTGACGTGAATGTACTTAGTGCTACATAACTGAACACTTAAAATTGGTTAAATTATTATTTTATGTTTTTATATTTTACTATAATAAAAAAGAAAAGAAAGAGTCAACCATTGTTAGCTCCTCCCCACCATGGACCCTGGGATACAGATTCTGCTCATGCACAGGTTTTCCACCAGCCCAGGCCACCAGTCCAACAACTGAGAGTGGATCCCAACCCCGCCCACCAGACACCCAGCTATAGACAACCTGCTCAGGCCACTCCTCTGATACCCATCTCCCGAAGGGTCCTGGCTCCTCTCACCTTAGCCCTCAGTCCACCCCATCTTCTGCTGGCTGCTTCCCTGCCCCAACTCCACCCTACGCCAAGCCTGGGAGAGAGAGGCCTACTCACCGGAGTACATTGCTCCACTCGCTTCAAGTTCAACTCAGGTAGAAGAAAAGTTTACTACCCCTTTGATTCTGGATTTGTGGTAAAATTCAGTTTTGGCTGAGCCCAAAACAAAGGGTTTGCTGTGAAAATTTACAATGTAAACAAGACTTGAAGGGGAAATGCTGAAACGAAGAGAAGAAATGATTCTTAAAGGTTTTCGTTCAACAATACATTTTATGGAACATTTATGGCTCATTATAAAGACATTAAAGAAAATACATCATGTCAGGATTAGGAAACTTGGTCCTGCTTCTGCCATTCAAATAGTGGCTGGTCCCACACAAACTGTAGCCACAGAGTTGGATAAAGAATTTCCAAAGTCCTTCTGGCCACCACCAGACTATAAAATTCATATAACATACTTTATATATTTACCTATACAAGAGTATATGTGTTTGTATTTGTGTGTGTGTTATGGGGGAGGAGTGTGTGTATGTATAGTATCTGATACATGTATGTAGTGTGTGTATCTAGTACAGGTGAGTATGTGCTCAGTGTGTGGGTATGTGCATATACGTGGGTTAATATGGTGTGTATGTACATGTCTACACATGTAATAATGAGGTCTGCTTCTGAACAGAAAGAATCTGTCATTTATTTCAAAACAGTTTCTCCACTTAAAAGTCGAACTAGATAGTGGTGATGTAAAGCTGGAACTATACAGTGGTGATAGCTGCACAACACTATGAATATATTAAGTGCCAGAGAAGGTGACTGCTAATGCCTGTTCCCACAGGAGGACAACACCGAGCAGGCCGAGCAGGCCTGGTTGTGACTCAGCTCACACTCATGCTTCATAACTAACTGCAAAACTCATCACATGCACACTCGGTTCTCACCTGGCCCAAGGCAGAGTTCTTTCCATGTCCACAAACCTTAAAGCTGCAGATTTTATCCCAACTTTGCATTTTTAAAGCAAATGCAATGCTTAGATGAACACAGGGATCAAGAATGTCCTTATGAAGAAGAAAAGTGCTGCATTCTCTTCAAGTGCTGTATTTGTCCCTTCTAGAACTAGGCACTAGAGGGAAGAGATTGACAATGAAGAAGGAAGATGGAACAGCCACAGTGTTCAAATGCAACTTCTGCTACTAACACTTGGGTTTGATTCCCTGATTCTAACTCCAACTTCCAGCCTGGTGTGGGCTGACTACATGGCAGAACAATCCCAGATGCTAATTATCTCAACGTAGATGGTCCTATTAAGTGTGCAAGATTAATGGTGGCCCATGAACACACTAGGGAGAGCTAACAAGAAAATGAAGGTGAGCTAGCTCTTTGAGATGCTTGTGCAGGTGACTAGACTAAGTGAAGGGTCACTGTCCCTGGCAAACAGCTGCTGGTCAAAGTCTCTCAAGACCATGACTTGGAATGGAGTCCTTGACCAAGACAGGTGACCCAGGCAGAAAGAGTAACAGAGTTTTTTGTTTTGTTTTGTTTTTCCTTAAGAAATGGGGAACAGAGAGGAGCTAGAGTCTGGTGTGAAAAACAAACATGATCTGACTCATTTGCCTTCCTCTCGCTCAAAGGGTCACGCTTCCCACTTTACAGTTACTGGCCCACACTGCTTCCCAAATTAAGCAACTCTCTCTGCTACAAACAGATGGAAGACACATGGGGATTCTGTCTGGCTATGGGGATTTTAATAAAAATCTGTAAATAGGTGTGCAATACAATGTTTTCATGTACATGTACGAGGTGAACTGATGGCCACAGTCATGCTGATTAACACACCTTCTCTTTGCACAGTCCCAATTTTTGCATATGTGTGGGGACAACACTTAAGAGACACCCTTTTAGCAAATTTCAGTAATATTAACTACAGACACAATGCTATGCATTAGGTCTGCAGAACTTATTCATCCTCCATAACTGCAATTTTGCACCATGTGAACAACATGGCCCACTTCCCCCACCCAGCCCTGCCCCTGGTAACCACTTATCTATTCTATGCACCTGTGTGGCTGACTATGTCAGATTCCACAGAAGTGACATCATGCAGTATTCTCCTGCGCCTGGCTCATTTCACTTAACATAATGTCCTCCAGGCTCATCATCCATATTGTTGCCAGGGAGGGAGGGAGAAAAGGGGGTGCGGAGAGACTCACTCACAATTTCTTATCCATTCATCTATTAATGGACACTTAAGTTGTTTCCACATCTTGGCTATCTAGGTATATATTCAAAAAAATGAAATCGATATCTCAGAGAGTTAGCTGCACTCCCACGTTATGATATCACTATTCACAATAGCCAAGATCTGGCTACTGGATTTTTAACCAGTCTGGCCAATCTCTTCATGGTTGGACACTCACCAGGAACAACCACAGAACTGGTTAAAAACAGGAATTTGGGGTGTGCACCAAAGCCCACTAAATAAGAATCTATAGCAGTGGGGCCTAAGAATCTGGTTTTTTTTACAAGTTCCTTACAGCCAGTCTACAGGCCAGGATTTGGACACCAATAAGACACCTCACCTGCTTTCATATGAGAAAGAAAGCCAGTACTGTTACTACAAAACATAAACAAGTCAAGGATTTCTCCTAGAAAAGAAAAAGATGTTCACTTCTAAATGCCCTAGCATTTGTTTACAGATCATTAAATGTGGAGAGAAAGAAGGTTAGAGATCTAAGAAGACCATGTGTTGAAAACTAAAACTGGAAGGACCAAGAATAAATTAATCTCCATTAAATTGGCCTCCATTATAAAATTATCACCTGCATCAAAAGAAAAATACAGTTCAATATAAGGACATCCCAAGAAATACATTACATAAAATGACTTCCCATCTGTACTAGCTTTAACAATACATAATTAAGACAATAAATCTGCTGAAGAGAAAATATCATGTAGGTCAATCTTGTTCATTCGTATGTAACAGACTGGAAATTTGTAAAAATTTTAACGGGATTTACTTTCCTATCATATTTCAAGAAAGGCCTGTTCATAATATAAGATAGGAAAGACGACAGGAGATAGTTGAAACCCATAAGGACATTTCTTAAACATCTTGATTGCCTTAGAAATAACCATTTCTATAAAATTTTATGACACAATACCAGATATTTTTAACTAGTCATTAAAACTATTCTAAGCTTTTCTATTGTAGACTTTGATATCTAATTCAAATGACGGTACAAATTTGAAAGCTTATGAAATCAATTTTCCATAGAATATAATTTGGGCTTCACTAATCCAAACTGGCCTCCTTCCTAATTAGGCTGAATTCATGGGATTTTACTATAGTATGTGGCCAAGTCAACTTTTTAAAACTTGGAACTTGGTGGTGTTTTTGATTATCATATTACCCCTTCCCTCTATCAGCAGGGATGACCAGAGATTGCAAGTACAATAAATATTTAATGGATGGCAACACTGTCCCTTGCCCCCAGAAATAGAGACACAGACACAAACATCCCTTCAGATCTATTTGTAACCTGCTTTCTGCCCTCTCTCTTGCCCATGGCAAATAGTGAATTTTCACAGTTCAAAGAGAAATGCCAATCGACTCACTCAAGCCAAAGGTAAACAAAAAGGAAGTGAGAAGAAATGAACAAAAAGAAAGAAAGAAAACAACTGTGGCAGCTTTGGGAAATATGCCAAGACATCCCCCTGCCCTCCTAACCCCCAGAACATTTAAAATCCAAAGGTAGTGGCGGTCCAGGGCTTCAGGAGGGACACAATGCGTCCCTGTGAGAGACATCAGAGCTGATGCACCCCAGTGCAGATTTACACTTTGCTGGGAGTCTGAGGAGGAGGCACCAGGGCTCTGAAAACAGCTGGGGGTTTTTTGTTTGTTTCATTTTGGTTTGTTTGTTGGGTGTTTTTTTTTGGTTTTTTTTTTTTTTTTTTTTTTTTTAGTTGTAGATGGACACAATGTCTTTATTTTATTGGTTTGTATGTGGTGCTGAGGATCGAACCCAGGGCTTCACGCATGCGAGGCAAGCGCTTTACCGCTGAGCTACAGTCCCAGCCCCTATTTGTTGGTTTTAATACTTTCACAGCACCTTGGTTTTGAAGGCCTGTCGGGACTTCTGACATTTTTCTTCCATTTATGAATCACTGGAAGAGAAACGAAGCCACTTGGTAAGAGCACTGACATTCGCCCTTCTCACGCCTCACACCACACACATGCACCGTAGCACAGGGACGTCTGGCCCCTGCTTGGCTTGGTCTGACAGAAGTCAATAGCAGGGAACTCTGACTTCATAATTAGGAAACAGGGGTTCTTTGGAAGGAGGGTGAAACTGGGAAGACAGCCTTAATTCCCACCACCCCAGTTCTCCCCAACTGGTCACAGGATAATGAAGAACTTGGACACTGGAACAGGAGAAATGCAGATTTCCATCCCAATTTCACCTCCTCCCCTGTGCGACATTAGATAGGTTAACTAACTTCTGTGAGTCCATTTCTTCATCTCTACAATGTTGATAATCACCAAGCGCAGAGGCACATGCCTCTAATCCCAGCTACACCGAAGGTGGAAGCAGGAGAATCACAAGTCTGAGGCCAGCCTGAACAACTTAGCAAGACTCTTATCTCAAAAGAAAATAAGATGGCATGGTGGTGTAGCTTCATGGTAGAGCGCTTGCCCAGCACATTTGAGGCCCTAGGTTCACTATCCAGTATGGCAAAAAATAACAATAAATAAAATTAAAACTAATGCTGGTAATTATTTTTGCTGTAGTCACACTCCAGCAGCAGCAGCAGCAGCAGCAGCAGCAGCAATAGCAAGAGGGGCTAGAACATGCCCTGAAAGAATGCCTAGGGAAAGGGTCCTGGCTGTTCCTTTCAAATCTCATGGAATTGTCCAACAAGTAGCTTTTGAATGTGCTTACCCTCTTCCTTTCTTCTCTACCCACTACTGGTGAAGACAGTACTAAATTACCCCTGACACAGGAACTTTCTGGATGCTATTCTCTGCTTTGGGGCCAACATGGGAAACTTTGAACAAATCCAGCCTGACTCTTGAGTAAAGCATGCTATAAACCACAGAATGAACAGGCCATCTTCTCCATTCTAACAGTGACTGTCATCTCACCTACTGGAAATCCAACCAGCAATAGGAACACCATGCAGAGGAAGGGATTCGAAAACTACACTCAGATCCAAAGTCAGAGAAATGGATTTAGAATTCAAAACTCTTCGTACCTCGGCCTGAGACTCCTCCAGTACACAGTCTTCAGTCACCTAAAAGAGGTAGCATTCCTAGGTTATTTTTATTACTTCTAAACACAGACACCCAGGCTGACAGTAAGCAAGTTGTTTCAATGAATTTCTCCTTTTCTATGCAATACCACAAATGTCTGCAAGCATTGTGTCTCGTTTCAGTTCCCCAGGACTCATTTCAAGGATAAACTTCCAGATGGCTGCAGAGAACTCCTGACTCTACCTAGGAAGGCAGTGGAAAGGAGTAGCTGGGAGATGGCAGTAATAATGATAAACATGAACGCTGACAAATAAATTGAATTTCTGTATCCCAATAGGTCTGAAAAGCAGTTCTGGCCCCATTCTAATATTCCCCAAATTTCATATCTTTCACTGTATTTCACCCCAAGGAAGCTCAGCATTTCTATTGTAACAGATAATCTGTATTACTTCTTCCTGATGCTCTGAAATCCCCAAACTAAATATGATCCTCTCCCAAGAAACAAAATTTGTCTTGACCTCCTCTTTCTGGGCAATGAATGGGCTTGATCTGATGAAATACAAACAACAACAACAACAAAAATTAAATGATTGTATTTTAAAATTGAAAAACTGAAAGCACATGGAGGGGGTCACAATCCAATTAGTATGAAATTAAGGACCACAGAGGTTGAGTGAATTGCTCATTATTACACTGCATGGGAGAAGGCAAGAACCCAAATCTTCTGGCTTTAAATTCATTGTTTTTCTCCTATTACACCATGCCACACCAAAATCCAAAACTTCCTGTCTGTATTTCTAATAGCTCAACTGATAAGTATCAAGATCCTTGGCTATCCTCACAAATCCAGCACCAGTGACATAGTACTGGTGCACAAGAGACAATGAAATTTTATGGTCAAAAAAGCAAAATTACACCTTGATTTTTAAAAAACAGAATACACATCTGTTGCTGAATACATATCCTCAGTTGGCACAATCCCCTAAGGGCGGAGTATGGGGGGGCACTCTTAATATAAGGGAATTAACCTGGGGTTCCAAGGACAATGTTGAGGGGATTCATCAATCTCGTGTTCTCCATCTGGATATATTCCAAAGTGTTCCATGTTGGCTCATTTAAATTTTACATGAATATTCATTTTTGTGAGACAAACAACCATGGTTTTCATTGGATTCTCAAATATTTCATCTTAAAATACTAGGAATCCCTAATCTAATATAATTACTTTCTGAGATTTTGTCTTTTGAATTTCACAACACCCTCTTTACCTCCATTCTCCTTTATGTGATATTAGAATTGATTTGATATTAGAATCCATAAAGTGCTTTATGTGATATTAGAATTGATTCAGTAATATTTGGGAAGATTTTTTTGAACACCCAGACTCCAACCCTAACGCTGCAGGCCCTGGCTAGTATCAAGTATCAAGGTGGCCCTGGGTATTGCTACCGACTGTGGTTGACAGAGTTCTTTTTTTAAAAGTACATTCTTAATCATGAAACAGGCCCTAAATTCAACTCAATTTCAAAGAGGAGCTCCAAAGATGAAATTTTCATGATTTTCCTTCTTCGCTTAAAATCCACTTTATGAAATAGTGACTTTTAAAAAACTTTAAGGTCAGGCTGACTATATCCAGGATGGTAAGATTCTGAGATATATACGCTATGGCCATTAAGCACTAAGATATAAGGGTCCTCTTTAGTAGAAAGCTGGGTAACTGTATAGTTGAAACTAACTGTCCATCATAAACACCTTCAATACATTTGAAATAGCAGGGTGGACAGCTTCTCTCACACTGAGGGTCATTTATGAAGCGATCAAAGGCTGTAGTGGGAAAAAGAAGTATGAAGAGGGACAAGGCTTTATAGAATGAATAACTTTTCTCATTCTCAGTATTTCTTATGTTCTTTTACAACAAATTGCTTGGCTCTTGAGAACAGACTCATAAAAGAAGTGAAATATATTTTCTATCCTGAATCTGAACTTTTTTTTTAAATATATAAAGTTGTAATGACCCTTTCCAAACAATAGAGCCAACACTTCAAAAATTTCCATTGTTTCAGAGATACAAATGACTCTTGAGCATCTATGTCTATCAACTGAAGGAAGAAGGAAAACACATGAAAGTCATTTGAAAGACATCTCCTAGGAGTTAGGCTTGGAAGCTGGAAAAACCCAGTCGTCCCCCTACCTAGATAAGTGGAGTTTTCCAAATGACTAAGGGGATCAACAGTGGAGCAGGGCCAGGCATTTGAATGTTATAAAGGAGACTCCATATTAGCCCCTAGAGAGAGCCTCCAATGTGCAGCTCCTTTATGGCTGGCCGACCTCTCTAAGACACAGTCCTACCTTGAGTGGAAGGAAACCAAAACAAAACAATATCTTCAAGCAATTTACACACAACTCAAACAGAATTTCTCCAGGCTCAGGGAATTTGAAGTTTATTCACTCCATATGCTATTCCAAGTCCTTCCTTTTTTGCGAATAGAACTTCGAGACAAGCAGCCATTTCTTAGTCACTCAAGATCAAAATCCCTTCTCCGTTAACCTCAAATCATTAGTGGCAGTAACTGTGAGTCATTTGGAATGTTTAGGGATTATTTCTTCCTCCCAATAAGAAACTTGACTGGATGTATTTTGAAAAGTGTCTCCGCAGCACTGTTCAACACCTCTTCCATCAGCAGCAAACACTAGACGTGATTTGAGCTAGCAATGAGTTCCCGAAACCAGGATTTGGGAAAGCTGACAATAGCTCAATTGAGTGATTATCAATCACTCAGGATAATATTCTGGAAGAGAAAAGATACCACATAGAGCATTTTTCTCATGGAGAAAATAAGCTTTTGAAGTAGAGATGATCACCCACACTGCCTAAGCCAAAATTCATACCTTCACAGAGGAGATGGTGAAACACACTCCAGTCAGAAAGACCCTAGGTCAAATTTTAACTTGGCCAATAGATCCCAGGCAATTTACTTTATCTGAAGCTCAGTTTCACCACTTGTAAACTCATAATGATGATGATAGTAATACCTAGCTCACAGTGCTGAAATAATTAAATGAGATAATGCATGTAAAACACTGAACTCAGTGCCTAGCACATAGCAAGCACTCAAAAGATGTCAATTTATCTATTATTATTACTAGGTTTTTAATGATCAAAATCAACAAATTAGGAAAGCAAGGTCCTAATTTTTCCTTCCTTGTAATTCTATTCCTGTATACAAAGATTCCCTTATGTGTGCCTGTGTTTCCTCCAACAAACAAAAATCTCTTTCCCCTGGGGGAGGCATTGCAAATGCACAGGCCATTTTGAAAGTGCCCATTATTCCCTTTACTTTCTCTGGAATTGGATTGTTCTGAACTTTTTCATTCCCGCCCCCACCCCCATCTTCCATTGTTGTTCCCAAGGGGTCAAATTAACTTACAACAAAATCAGCATTCCTGTTCCCTAAACTTTAAGAAGGAATCAGAATTCCCAGGCCAAAAGCATCCCTTTGAGCAGCTCAGAGGCATCTCGAACCAACAGGCAAGAAAGAGCAGCCATTCATGGAACAAATAAATGATTTGCATTTCCAAGGATGTGGGGAAACATATTAGTTATAATTAGCAAACACACAGAGTCCCCGTGACAGCTTCACTTTACAAACCCTTGAATGTTTGACAAGAAAAGGTCATGTTTTGTAAAATCCTCAAAAGGTCATTCAATAACAAATCACATGAATGAAATCGCAAGGGTTCAGGGAGGTTAACAGAGACACCACTGGCAGTAAAGTGCGTTTTCAAGGTAAACAAGGAAAGAGGGAAAGCGGCCTGGCCTCAGCTCTGGAAGGGGAGAAATACAAGCAATCTCTAATTTACCAAACACTATAATTTCCAGACATTTTCTCTGTACTTGGTGGTTTAACACTGAATGTTATTTCTTGTGTTCAGCACACTTGGGGGATTAGCAGATAACAGCCCAGCAACGTTTCAGCAGTTGTTCAAAGGTCTGGGCTGATCTCAGCCGAAGCTTTCTTTTTTATTTTTTATTTAATGCATCTCATGAGTTGGTTCCGCCAAGACAAATAGATGGCCACATACAAGGCATATGCACACTTATGGATGAACCCCCAGCAGCATGCCCCACACCCCACACACACCCCAAATCTGGAAACTTAAGCCCAGAAGCCTTTTCTTCTGACACTTTGACCTGCTCATGACCTCTTCCTTCCCAGGTCTATTTTCTTCTTCAACAAGAGCCAGCAGCACATCTCTCACAGTCAGGAACAACAAAGGCTTGTTTATATAGGGTAATTTAGCTACAGGATCAGCAGCCAGAGAAGGATGATGTATCTGGTCCACAGGTCAAAAGCACAATTCAGATGAGCAGGGCCGACAGGTTTAAGGGAGGGCTCCCTAGGGGACAGGGCCAAGGAGCAGACTGCCTTCCAGAAACCAGATCCAGTGCGTCCTCTAAACTGTTTCAGACATGGGCACACCCTTCACACACGCAGGGCGTTAAGACTAAGAACTCTGTGAAAGAAGGTGCTGGAGCCTGAGATCAAGCACAGAGGGAGCACAGGACCCAGACCTCCCAGGGGGCAGAGTCAGTCCTTGGAAAGGAGGAAGAGGCTTGGAACTTGGCAGTGGAAGACCTAGTGCCTGACTTGCTTTGAGACTTTGTGAACTATCTAGGCTTTGGTTTTCCTGTTTGCAAAATGGGCTCATACTCCATCTTGCTTACTTCTGAAAGAAAGGAGAAAAAAAGGAAATAACACCAGGGAAAGCAGCATGTTATTTCACACCAGGAAGGGCTTGGGAGAAGAAGTCCTGACTGATCACCATTCACATCCACGTCCTACTCCAGCCCCAGATTCTCATGGAGAAACCACTAAGGCAGCTACATGAGGCTATTTGAATTTTAGTAAACTAAGGTTAATTGAAATTTAAAATTCAGTCCCTCAGTCACAGTAGCTACATTTCCAGTGCTCAAGGGCTACCCATAGCTGATCACCCCCATATTGGACAATGGAAATAAAGAACATTCACATCATCATAGAATGTTCCACCGGGCAGTACAGCTGAGAGCTACCTGCTCCAGGTGAAGGACAAACCTGCCAAGCTTTCATCCTCTCTGTGGCCATCCGGCTTCCCCCCAGGTTCTTGCATTCTATACCCACCCTAGGATCATCCTCCATATACAGCCCTGACAGATGTTTCCGAACACATCCCTCTCACCTTTACAATTACCTGCCGACCACAAAACCCTACCAGGTTGGTGACTGTTTGATGAGAATGACGGTCAGAACCAGGACACCTCACTTTGTCTTTCTTGCCAACTATTTTAGCTTATTTGCCACGAGTACAGGGTATAATTAATATCACACAGGAGCCAGCATTGTCATTTTTCAAATCATTTCCCTGGAAATGTTCTACACCTCTTAATGGCCCTGCTAATGCTGTAGCTGTCATGTTTTGGACAGCTGCACTTTTACAAGACAAACTCTGTAGCGCCAGGAGACTCTCTGCAGACTTTTCAGCTCAGAGGCTCAGAGGCCGTGCACGCCAGCCGGTAATGGCTAGATGGAAATCTTTGATTAATTTTTTTTTACCTCTTGGTGGTGAGTGTTCCTCAAGTGTCACCTTCCCGGCTTCCATCCCAAGCCACCTCTCCCTTTCGTGCCCTCTTCCTCCCCTCACCTACCTCCTCTCTTCTATGCTGCCTGATGGACAGGGGATGAGTGAAATAGGTCCAAAGCATATAACTGATTAAAGCCAGGACACTCCATCCAGAGGTGAAAAGGCTTACACATCTGGATAAAAGCCAGGCCTCTTTGCTAAATGCCACACACTGAGAAAGCGTGGCCCTTTGCGCCTATGATTTTATCTTTCAGGAATAAGCTTTTTTCCTCCCTGAAAACTTCTTAGAAAAAGGTTCGAATTTCTCTGTGTCCTGGGAGTGTGTGAGGAAGAGAGGAAGGAGGAGGACAAGGAAAGGAGTTATACTTGAAGGCTCCCAGGGGCCACACAAGGCAGGCAGTGGTAATCTGAACCACACCAAATATTTATGAAGGGAAAAGGAATGAAGAGGCTTTCAAACAAGGAGACACTCGCCAGTTCATATTAGGTAGTAACAGGGCATTTTGCTGGTGCTTTTTGCAGGTTAAATTGTTTTCTTTCAATAACCGATTTGAAATAGGGGGAGAGCTTGGGGTTGAATGCTATGCCAGAGACTGTGTTGTCCTGCACTGTCCAGGAAAGCCCTCTCTGCTGAAGCCTTAGGTCTTAAAAGGCAGCTAAAGCCAGTCTGGGGACATGGCTCTTTTTTGTAGGCTAAACAGCAGTGTCAACTCTCTGCTCCTTTAATACCGTGTTTATTAGTGATCCATAGCCCAGGGAGAGACGAGCTCACAACTTCCTTTCACGCTGCGTCTGCAAAATGCTACAGAAAGTTGGACTCATCAGTGAAGCAGCAGGTCCCTTGGTTGAAACCAGCCAGGCCAGAAAAGTGACATGAACAGGATGCTGCTAAACATGCACAATTCGAAAATACACACTGTATTCTCTTCTGCATGATTTGCTGCCATTTAAAAGACAATAAACAGCAACTTTAGATTGCTAACAACGTGTCATTTAAGGTTTGCTGTTGCTCAACATCAAGAAAAATCAATGCCGGCTCTACGGGGGCAGCAAACCCCGAGAACGGAGCTCCATTTCAGGTCTGTTTGAACTCATTTCCTTTCTCCATGGTTGCCCCCTTGTACTCCCCCTCAGGCGTCCCCTCGCAGCAGGCTGACAGCTTGACACATTGACAGCTCGCACTGAATGACAACTGATTTGTACAAATTTCAAGCCTTATAAATCTACCTGTCACAACAACAACATAAAAGCGCCCAGGCCCAGCAGGTAATTCAGAAAAAGCTTCCCTTGACGGCACTTTCTGAAAAGCAATGGCGTGCCTCCTGCCAAAAATTCCAACTATCATCCTTGTATAACTTTGAATAAAAATTCAGGGCCCATTTTCTTGCCAACAGGCTACCAATCGTCTTATTTAAAGATTAAAAAGAGTGAGCGGCAAAGAGGGGGGGAAAACATCCACACAATTTCATTTTCTACTGATATGAAAGTCACACCACCTGCTATGCCAGGATTACCACACCGTTTTTCTCTCCAGTGCTCAGAAGGAGTAAATGATGGAGGCTTTTTACAGTATTTAAACAATATCCCAGATTGCAGGGACTGAGCTTCCCAGGACCCTCCTGGCTCACCTGGGGCTAGTCCTGCTGCCAGGGCAAGTTGTTTGGACTGATGGGAGGCTGAGGCAAGGGTCCAAGCCGTTGACCATTGTTTTAACTACCCCAAGATTCCTCCCAAACAAAAGCCCTCGTGTCTCTGTGGGCCCATTCATCCCACCCATTTTCTTATTAAAATGATGGAACTGTATATCATATTATCTCATCACCACATCTTAAATATGAAAGAAAACAGGAGTTGAGAATTTGGACTTCATCTTTAGGTGTGGTTTTACAATCAGGTAGAACCCTGAAGAAAAAAAATTGAGCAAAATAAGGAACAAAGGACTCAAAGAAAAGAGAGAGAAATTAAAGCACAAAAGTGCTTAAACAGGAAAGAGAAGTTTAAGAAAAACCTCTCTTAATGACTACTAGTCAAGCCCTTCCAGTTCCATGTAGTGTACAAAAAGGTGTACGTGAAAAGTGTTTGGCACAATTTCTCATGTATCACATTGCTCACGTAAAATCTCCCGGCACAACTCGTGAGCAGAAAAATTGACTCGATTTTGCCTTTGAGGGTTTTGTGTAAGCACATATTAAAGGGGGATGCTGGTAAGGTGAATCCCAGGGAGAAGACATGGACCAAGGCTGAGAGCAGAGTAAGAGACCCTCCCCCAACAGGCAGAACTCGGCAACTTTGGGGTGCCGGCAAAGTCACAGTGCAAGTCACCTCCCTCTTTTGCAGAGGCAGACAAAACTAACAGTGATAAGCACAGATGAAGGGGACGGGTGTTTTGGTTTCAAATCCTAGCTTTTCCACCTAGGAGTTGTGTTCACTTTGGGTGAGTTATATGTACACTTTCTCTGTACTTCAGTTTCACCGCCTGTAAAGTAGAGATCATGATCATATCTGCCTCAGAGAGTAGGATGACTAAATGCCTGTGAAAAGTTCACAGTAAACAATCTTTTCAGTTATTCATTCATATAGACACAACTACACAAAGTTTTATGTGCTATAAAGAAAAAAAGCAGATCATTATATTATCATTTTATTAATATTAGCCCTCTTTCAGATTCCAGAAATATAGTCATCCCTTGATATCCATAAGGATTGGTATCAGAACTCACCTAAAGATACAAAAATCCATGGATGCTCAAGTTCCTTTTATAAAATGGTGTAGTATTTGCATATGACCTATCTACATCCTTCACATCATCTCTAAATTACTTGTAATACCGAATACAATGTCATGTTGTGTACGTAGTTGTTATGCTGTGTTGTTTAGGGAATAATTACAAGGAAAAAAGTGTGTACATATTCAGTACAGATACAATTTTTTTCAAATACTCTCAACCCACAGTTGGATGGATCGATAAGATGTGGAACACATGAATACAGAGACACTCTAATTTCTTTTTTCCCATAAAGCATGAGCTTCCAGTGTAATAAAAGGGGGGCGGAGAGAAAAGAATAAGCCCTGAAAGTATTGTAACCTATTTGGTTGAAATGTACAGATTAGAGATCTTTGTGGCCAGACTGCATTTCTTTCCTACCCTATTTTTGAAATAAATTTCTTTATCTACTCTTTCTACTTGCTTCTTTGTGAGCTCATGACTAATGAAGCCATCATATGTTAGGAAAATATGTATTAATTTACAAATACATAATTTTCATTGTCTTAATATCATTTATCACTCAGAAATACTATGAATGTGTAAATTACCAAGTAAGAAAAATAATCTATACACATAATATATACACTCATATGTGAATAGACATTAAATATGTAAAGAAAAGAGAATACTTTGGCCCAAAAGATAGCTAATGTCAGTATTAGTTGGCTAATGGGAGATTTAAATCGGAGAATATAAGATGCCATGCCCACTGTCAACATTAGCTGAACTCTAAAACATAGCCAAGAGTAGAATTATCTCAATTATCTGAACAGAGTCCCAACATGTAGTATTCATATTATTAATCTTCTTGATTTGGTTAATGTCAGACTGATAAGAACCAGTTGAATTTCAGCTTCCGACAAGAAACAGAAATCAGCAAATCTATTATTTTATAACTATTTGTATGACAAAGAACAGTGTTTTGATGATGGGCCATTAGCAATACAACTGGGTTTGAATTTAACAAACATTTTTGAATTCCAAAAGATTTGTGTTTTATACTAAGAAGCCAAAATCAAAATTTTCACATAAAAAATAATTGATAAGGCATAAACCAAAAACAACTGCACAGTCGATCCTTGTAGAATGAGATGGAGGGAAAACAAGCAACTAACAATGAAACTGATGATGATAATAATTTACATTAACTAAACCAGTCTTCTTTTTCATCTTTCATCAATAAAAGGTGAATATGGGAGCAGGTGAGGCATGGACAGGAAAAAAAACAAGGTATCTGGGATACATTTTATGTTTGAGCCAATATCTACCCAGAGTAAGCAAATGAGATTTTTCCTATGTTAACCATTCAATTTTCAACAGTATGTGTTTGGCTTAACAAATATTTCTGCTAACGAATGTCTTTTGGACATCAGTCACCAAGATTTAACAAATACTGTCTCACATATGCTGGGGTCCCTCTACTGTGACTAGTGAAATAACAAATCGTTCAGGGGAGAACTTCAGGGCTGACAAAGGCATTATCAAGTATAGCGCTGGTCAGCGAAGTCTCACACGGGCCCAGGGAGAGTACTCAGAAAAAAACAAGCAGGAAACTTCTACCTGCAGAACATATGATGTCTTGTCAGTATTTATATTTGAGAGTATGTTTTAACTATTTGTTTCCTAGGAAGAAAAAGCAGTGCTTTTAAATGTGTTGGTCTTCAGTGCCTCTGAAGTTCTTTTTTTACCCCAAGAGGCCTCTTATGGAGCTGCTTTTTTCTCCATTTCAGTAAGGGCCCAACTGGGACCTCAGAATGCTATCCATCTTTAGCTATCAGTCCAGGGAGGCAAAGAGGCTTCAAACCACAATGGTATTTTCTTGTAGCCCAGGAGAAAGCCCTAACTACTACTGAGAAAACCACTAGACCTCTAGAATTGCTGGCGTCCCTGTGTCCTAGCACACAGTCCTCTGGTTTAGTTCTCCCCCTCCCTCCCAGCTGCCCATCCACAGGTGTGCCCATGACAAGCTGAGACATCAGTCCTCCAATCAATACCTTGAAAAGAGTGGCTGGGTTTCTACTACTTGCGGATCTGTCTACATTTACTGGGACAAAAGGACCCACTTGATGCAATCTTTCCCGTAGAATACCTGGTCAAAAGACATTTTCCTATCTGAGATCATGTCATGGCATAAGGCACCAGAAAGGACTAAGGATCACCCTCATGGTCTCCTCACCTCCATTTACAAGACAAGTCATCTGAAGCCATAAGCCACTTAATTAGGTGCCACCTTCCCAGGCTAAAGGCCACCAAGAGTCCAGGCGTGGCTTGTTTGGCGCCCCCCAGGGGCAAGACAAGAGAGCTGGCCAGGAAATAAGGGTGAGAAGATTCACACAGCCTCTGGCTTGAACTTCCATGGAATCAGTAAATTTTTACCACTTAGGATAAGCCATGTTATTTGTAACTGTCAGAGGAAGGAAAATCTGTAATTGTTAAGGGGGATGAAGCCTGTGCAAATTCTTTCCTGTGCAAAGTGAACAGTCAATCACTTTTATAAGGACAGCAACAACTGAAACTATCCATTCGTATACTTTCCTTTAGTCAACAATATTACCTTTAGTAATCTGGGGAATGTGCATCCATAAATTACAGAAAGTGTTATTGCATTGCTGAATAAACAGCAACATTTCCATCAGCAGCAGCAGTGGCAGCACCACAAAGGTATAACAAACAGACTCAATCATTTTCTTGTCAAGCTTTGCAATGACTGCAGAGTTTACTGCTGGAGATAATGTTGCTTTCCTCAGCATTGTGTGCCAAACTGCAAACTGCTTATTAAAACAAAACCTCTTTTTCAGAGCAGCATGAGTTGGATAATCACTTATTGCACTCAAGAAAAAACAGGTTTGGTGCCCAGAGGAGGTTAACAATCAGGCATATGTGTTAACATTTGGTTGGTAAAGACTGGTTAAAAAATAAATTATCCAACGTCACAGTGGGAAAGGGAAGGAGGTGACTTATTAAACATTGCTGCCCCCAGGTTGACTATTTTCCTTATGACATCATTCAGTTTTTCTGACAATGTGTTCTACAGTACTGACCTAGTGTGCCTGGTAGCAGCTTTGGCATGGTGGTTCAAGGGGGACGAAAAGGAAGGATGGAGAAGATTATGGAAGGAAACCAGAAGTGCAATGCAGCCTGCTAGTCTCCAGATGAAGAAATCTCTGGAAGAAACTACCTTCCAGGGGTAGGAGAGAAGATGGAAGAAAAAAGCACAGAGGGAAGCGAATAAACTTTAAGAACTAGGCATTTTGTGACTAAACTATTTCTGAAGACAGCACCTATTATTACTCTTCGAAGAAATCGCTTGACATAACTAAGCCAGCAATAGCACTGAAAAACCATCCTCAATTTTCTTTGCTTAAAATAGATTGACAGCCATTTTACTGAGCCTGAGGAACAGGTAAGCCGAGATGGAGCCTGGGAGGCCCGCCGTGTCAGGAGCATAGCTCCAAAAGGAAAACCATTATTCCTGACTACAGAAGAGCTGCCCCAATACTTTTTCATGGTTTTTTTTTTCCCCTTTTCATATCCATTACAGATGAATTAATATCAAAGTAGGCAGACCCTCTTCCCTCAGGCCCCGCCTCCACTGTCACAGCAGTTGGTGACCCTGTGGTCCCAGATATCGACTATGCAGAGAAAAGCCTATACTTTGGATGTCCCTAGCAGGACAGGAAATGAGACTTTGAAGACTTTATTATAACTTTGGGCAGCATATGAGGTCTAACTCCTATCACTGCTCTAAAATGAGAATAAGTAGAAAACAAAGAAAAGCACCACAGTGTAGAGCGGAAAGGCAGCTGCAGGCTGCACCATTCAACTTGAGCAGTGGCGGGGCTGGGAGGGCAAATGCCCAGCGGCACCCTGCTGTCCCAAGCTCCAGCTGCTTTAAACTTGCAGAACCAAGGGCCCTTCCAACTCTGCTCTCTCCTTTTTGCCACCTCAGGGCCTCGAACCATGCCATGCCCTGTGCCTAGATTGCTTTTCCTCCCTTCACTTGGTTGATTGTTCACACATTAGTCACTTTCTCAGAGGAAGGCCTTACTGAGCATACCACCTAAACTCCACCCCATCTGCTTGTTTTGCCCTTCTTCTTATTTCAAATGATTACATCACCTGAGATTATATGGTTCATGGATTTACAGACATATTTACTACCTGTCTCCTCTACCAGAAGGTGAACTCCACAAGGGCAAAGATTGTCTTCGGAGCAACATCTCCAGCACCTAGCATGTACCTGGCACTGTAAGTATTGAATGAATTACTTAATATTTATTCCACAGCATGTATAACTAGAACAAACTTTAAAAAGTAAGTTACTCAAAAAAAAAAAAACTCATTCCACAGTTCCAAAGAAACTATCCTGATGAACATAAATTGGAGATCTCTGTCAGACCCAAATGATGGTTTCTGAGTGTAAAACAAGAGTCTTGATTATGTAAGAACTGTGGGAACTCTTAAAAGAGGGGACATTTTGGGCTGGGATTGTAGCTCAGCGGTAGAGCGCTTGCCTCGCATGCGTGAGGCCCTGGGTTCGATCCTCAGCACCACATACAAAGCAATAAAATAAAAAGACATTATGTCCATCTACAGCTAAAAAAATATTTAAAAAAAAAAAAAGAGGGGACATCTTTATTCTTGTGTCTCTAAGAACTTACAGGACTAAGTTACTGCTCTTGTATTAAGGGTGATACAAGCCATAGAAATTTTTGTTTTGTTTGTTTAAAGCGCAAAAATAAGGAAGCTGCCCATGACCTAAATAAAAGAACTTCAGGAGTTAGAAAACCTGGACTTCATACCCACCTCTGCCACCAGATATAACTGAGAGCACATTTGCACACTTGAGGAAATAAAGGACATGTTCTTGGATGCTATTTTTATTGTCCAATTATTGATACAAAGAAATAAAAATTGAAAATAGTGAATTTACAACATCCATGTCCTCCCCCAGATTTGTCAAAGCTTAAGATGTTGAACCATATTTGTACTAGACTTTGTTTTAAAAACAAAAACAGGGCTGAGGCTGGAGCTCAGTGGTAGAGCGCTTGCCTAGCATGTGTGAGGCCCTGGGTTCGATTCTCAGTACCACATATAAACAAATAAAAAAATAAAAGTCCATCAACAACTAATAAAAATAGTTTTTAAAAAAACCAAATTACTATAGAAATAAATGAGTCAGGCAGTAATGCCAGTGACTTACGAGACTGAGTCAAGAGGACTGCAAGGTCAAGGCCAGCCCCAGCAACTCAGCAAGATTCTATTTCAAAATTTAAAAGGACTGGAGATGTAGCTCAATGGTAAGGAACTCCCAGATTCAATCCCCCAGTACCAAAAAATATTTTTTAAATGACTGCTTATCTATGTTATTATGAGGATTAGGTATATCAGGTCTTTAAAATATTTGTCACAATTAAGTGCCACTTATTATAATAGCTACCAGCCTCCAAAGGTATTCGTCATAAATTCTCACCTTTCTTCTCCTGCCAGCATTTTAATTCTCTGTCCCTCTTCCATGTCCCTCACCATGATTTCTTTTCATTTATTTCTCCTAATCTCCTGCCTGATTCCCCAACTGCTTTCAAAGTTGGGTAAGATGATGTCATATGCCAAAATAAATTCCAAATAAGAAAACATTTTTTTAAGGAGGCTATAAAAATAGTAGAAGAAAATGAAAAAAATCTAAAAGCCATAACGTAGAAGACAATAAATTCAACTGCATAAAAATCAGCATCACATAGAGCAAAAACTGTGTGACAAGACAAAAAATACAGCTAACACAAACTCACCAAAAACAAACCAGAAGACAAATTAAGTTGGGGGGAAAAGTGCGAGTTTATCACAGAAAAAGCATTAGTTACTTGCAGAGTACACACATGCACATAAAATCATACACACATGAAAACACACATAGACAAAGAGCTCTAAAACAATCAATAACAAGACAAAAATCTGACAGAAAAATGGACAAAGGGCACAATCATGCAGTTCACAGAGAGGGAAATACCAGTGCCTATTAAATGCATAATGGGATGCTTAACCTCATTCATAATAAGAGAAATGCAAATTAAAATACTAAGAAACCCTTTTTTATCTACCATATTGGCATAAATCCAAAAGTTTAATAACATACGCTGTTGGTGTGGCTGTGGGAAAACAGGCATGCTCCTAACACTGCCGGTGAGACTATAAATTACTTCAGCTCCTGAGGAACACAATTTGGCAATGGCTATCAAAATTACAAATGCATATACCCTTTGACCCAGGAAGCCTATTTCTGGGAATTTATCCTACAAATATACTTGGATTCAAAAACGACAGTTGAAGATCATTCATTGCAGCTCTGTAATACTGAAAGGAAGAAAACAAGCACCAAATCCATCAACAGAGATAAACAAATTATGAAGCATCCATCCAATGGAACACTATGCTCCCATAAAAAATTAATGAGAACGTGCTCTATGCACTGAAATGGAAAGGTGTTTTTCATATGTGAAGAAAGCAAAAGGCAACAATACAAAAAGAATGCTCTCTTTTATATAAACAGAAAATATGGATGCCTATTAAATTTATATTATATGCTATCATTTCATATGTACAATCAAGTTAATTTTGCTTAAACATACAATATATATTTAAGAGTATATATCTGTATATATTTAAACATTTTAAAGATTTACTTATTTATATTTACCTTAATTTTAATTATATATTTAATTTTGCTTATACATACAACATCTAGAACTCTGGAAAATACAAGGGAAACCACTAACAGTTACCTTCAGAGGTTGCCGTGGGAACGGTGCAAGATAAGGAACAGAATGGAAGGAAAACTTTTCATAATCTTTCATCTCAGTTTTCAAATCATATGGGTGTATTACCTACCAAATACTGAAATTAATTAAGAACAATAATAAACCTCCACTCAGAATATCTTTAAAGGTTAAAAAAAGAGACAGAAACAATAAGGAGGAACTTGGGAATAGAATTGACTAAATTATATTATTTTATTGTGTATATATACGAATATATAATAACAAATTCCACTGTTGTGTGTAATTATAATGCACTACAAAAAGTTCAAAAATAAACACACACACACACACACACACACACACACACACACACACAGAGCTGGTCAGATCTATGTGCCCTAAATAGGGAAAAGAAGGCCCTGAATGTTGAATGGGAAGGGATTCGCGTGGACCAAGCAGGCATTTAGTGGGAAGTTTCCATCTATTTTCAGCTCCACAGCAAATCACCTACAACATGCTAAACCCAGTGCAGTTTTGACATACAGTTTTGGTCTGTTTCCTCTCTTTGGCCATTACTGCACTTCCTGGATATCCTCTATATAGCTAGCTTTTCTCTAGCCCTCCCAGTGATGCAACCCCAGCACTCTTTTCTACCTGTGGACAAATTCTTTCTCACTTCACACCTCTGATATCCCACAGCTCATTCTTAACCCCATTCAATCTTCCTTCTCTCAGATCTTGCTGGGTTCACAGCAGGTGGCCAGACAAGCAAGATGGTGCTACCTTGAGATTATCAGTGAACAAAAGAAAAAGATCAAAGGGAAACAGTGTCTATCTATTTTCACTAGGAAAACATAAGCAAGAATCCATTATCCATTTCTCTTTAGCTAGTATTCAGTCGTGTAAAAAAAGAGACCCTAGGGGCAAGATTTTCAGAATTATACCAGAAACATCCATTGCACACTGCTTCTTCAAAGGTTCCCGGCTCTGCCCATTGCCTGATGAATAAGTGAGCCTGAAGGGACACACAGGAACCAATTAGTCCTGTTCCCTACTTGGGCTCATTGAACTAGGGCACTCAAGTGGAAGTATGACTATCCACAGGAACCAGCAGTCTCTCATGTTAGATTGAAACCACTCACCTCTCCAGCCTGTCAGAGTATCTTTGGATTCCAATTGTTACCAAAGTTAGCAATTCTAGATCATTCCCTGATTCAAGTTATCCAAAGATTGGACCAGTAGATCATGAAACGTTCTAGTCATGGCAAACCTCATGGAACTATGGACAGAGGACTGTGACATACCATAAGAGACCCTAAGGAAATTCTACATAATCTATTTTATATACCTTCTTATATACATTTTAAAATTTTTTTAAAAATCTTCAAGTATAGGGGCTGGTGTTGTGGCTCAGTGGCAGAGCACTTGCCTAGCATGTGTGAGGCACTGGGTTGGATTCTCAGCCCACATGTAAATAAATAAAATAAAGATCCATTGACAATGAAAAAAATATTTTTAAAAATCTTAAGTATGCATGTAAAAGGGTTAGTAGAGTGTGAAATGTATGCATTCAAAGAATGTGGACCTACAGTCATGTATTTAAAAAGAAAAAAATAGAAAGCAAAAAAAATGTGGAGAAATTAGAACCCTTGGTGGAAATGCAATATTATGTCGCCGCTATGGAAACCAGTACAGAGGATCTTCAAAAAATTAAAAATAGAACTATTGTATAATCCAGCAGTCCTACTTCTGGGTATTTATCAAAAAAAAAAAAGCTAAGCTACAATCACCATACTGAAGTGATTATTAGCCCTCTTCTGTTCAATGTAACACTATTTGCAACAATCAAGATGTGGAAACACCCTAAATGTATTAGCAGATGAATGGATAAAGAAATTGTGATATATATACATACATATATAAAATACGTATTATTTATAATACATATTTTATATATATATAAAGTGGAACAATACATACATATGTGTATATATATGAATAAAATGGAATACTATTAGCCTTTTTAAAAAGGAGGACATTTTGCAATTCAGCATAAATGAATCTTGAGGACATCATGCTAAGTGAAATAAGCCAACCATAGGAAGACAAATACTATATGATTCTACTTATATGAGGTATCTGAAGTAGTCAAGGTCATAGGATCAAAGAGAGGAATGAGGGTTGCCAATAGCTGGGTGGGAAGAAGAAATGGGGAGTTACTAACCAATAGACATGAAGTTCCTGGTGAGCAAAATGAATAATCTCTACATAATATCTGCCATATAACACTGTACCTCTAGCCAATAACAACATATTATACACCTAAATTTTTGCTAAGAGGATAGATTTCATGTTAAATGTTTTTTATCATAATAAAATAAAATTTTTAAAATAAATAAATTCTGGCAAGTATGTGATGCATCCAGAACATTCATACTCTGTTGGCAAAAATATAAACTGGCATTACCACTCTGGAATACTATTGGGTGGTATCTGCTAACACTGACAACAGCACACCTTATGGGCTATAGAGTCCAACTCGAGGCATGTACCCAAGAGAAATGGGTGTCTATGTTCACCAAAAGACAGATGAGAACTTCCATAGCCACACTATTCACAATAGCCCCAAACTGGAAACAATCCAACCAACCACAAACAGTAAAAGTTTTTAAAATTTAACATATCCAGTCTGGGGTGGTGGCTCAGTGGTAGAGCGCTTGCCTAGCATGTGTGAGGCACTGGGTTCAATTCTCAGCACCGCATATAAGTAAATGAAATAAAGCCCAGTGACAACTAAAACAAAATTTTTTTTTAAATTTATCCATACCATGGAATAACATAACAATGAGAATGAGCACATCATTGTTACCTCAGCATGGGAGAATTTCACAGGTATAATGTTGAGCAGATGAAGTCTATGTTCAGCAACATACTATTTGATTCCATTTATATAAAGTTCTAAAAGAGGCAAAATTAATCTCTGCTGCTAGAGGAAGACAATAGTTTACCCTTGGGAAAGGAGACAAGTGGTGACTGGGGCTTCTGGTTATGGGGGCTACCAATATTCTCTACCCTGATCTGATGCTCCGTGAGTATGTTCATTATTTGACGAGTAATCAAGCTGGACACTTAGGATTGTGCACATTTTTATGTAAGTTATATATAAACAAAATGTTTATTTTAAAATATTTAGGGAAAAATGCCTGTAATTAGTCTTCAAAGCATCAAGAACATGAACTGTTGCCCCATAGTTAGAGGGACCTTTAATTCCTATCATTAGCTACTGACATGTCCAAATGATTCTTGGGCTACTTGTTAATAATGGAATCAAAAGGCACTAATCTCATTATCGCCTGTCAGCAGGGACTGTCAGAATGCTGTTGGCCATTAGTCACCTGCTGCTGCAATCAGCCAGTGATTTGCAAAGCACCCAAAAATGAGACACAAAATACTGGCAGTCTTCTTTTTCTCTTGCCCCACTCACCTTCTGCCAACCTCATGCCAGATCCTTCATGATGGAGACCACATGCTAGCTTCTCCAAGAAGCCATCCTGGCCCCCTTTCACCCTATAAAACTCCCATTCTCTGAACAATTCATGCATTTACTCACTCACTCATCCACACGTCCATGGAAACGTTTGTTGAGCACCCCACATGTACCAGGCTGGGTGCTCAAGGTATAAAATTATATAATTATATTACAGAGTGCAGATGTGGAACCAATAGCAAGCCAAGGACTCTAGGTAACATCAACACTGAGGCAGGAGCAGAAGAAAGAGGCCCAAAGAAGAGGACAGATCAGGAAGGAATGCAATGGTACTCAGTGAACCAGGAGAGTGTGCTATCCAGGCAGTAGAGTTTTAAAGCAGGAGTGACTGATAAACATTCCCAAATGTAGTGACCAGAGACTGAGGAAGGTTAGAAAGGCAATAATTTCATTGGATTTGGCAATGGAGGAAGTCACTGATGCCATCAGTGAGAGATTTCAGACTTGAGTTCCAACAAAACATCCGAGGACGCAAATATAAATCTACATCACAACACTGTTAAAGAAAATCTAGATAAAACACAACCCTCTCCTAAAATTTTAATACAGAGAAGAGCTTGAAAAAGAGAGGAGAAATTTTCAAGTAAGATAAAAAAGACTAAAACCAAAGCCTACACCAGAGAAATCTATGGCAGCATTGATCTGGCTAGGATCCACCCTAGGACGTGGGTGTTTAATATCCTCAGAGGGATAGAACATGTTGCTCTGGGTTCACACATGATGAGGAAGTGGAATTAAGAGTCCTATGTTAATCTATCCAATATTTTAAAAAGAAACCAGAGAAACTTTATCTATCAGTTCTGAAAAGCAATAAGGAAGCATGTTATTTCTCAGGGTACTGGGAGGAAAAAGGACTCCTGCAAGAAGCAAAAGTTCTAAGCCTTCACTATTCCTGAGTATAGAGTTATGATATTTGAAATCCATAACAATGGTGTTAGACCTACGAGACCTCTGTTTTTCAAAACTAGTGATCTTTCCACAATCCAGGCCCCATGAAACAACTCTAGCCAAATATAAACTCATATTCCAAAAAATAAAAAATTACAATCCACACGAGGAATGAAATCACTATAGAGGGGAGTCAGCTAATCACAAATTCAGGAACTGGACCTTATTTTAAAACTTTGAAACAAGAGTTAAAAAGGCATTGGAACTATTAGGAAATAAGAAGACACAGTCAGAGAAAGAGATACAAAAAGGATGTCTACCAAAAAAAAATAAAAACAAAAACAAAAACATAGCCCTCAGCATCAAAATTTGATCAATGGACTCAAAAGAACATTAAATTCAACTGAAAAGAGAGAATTTATGGATCATAAGACTAAATCTTAAAACAAATTACCCAGAACTCAGCATGGGAAGATAAAAAGATTGAATATGTGAAATAAAAGATACATGGCAAAGGGGACAGAATAAGACTCACAATATAATAAGAATTCTAGAAAAAAGGAAAGAAAATAGGGAAAAGGCAATGAGCAAAAAGACAATAACAGGATTTTCTAGAACTAGGGAACAAAAATAAATACATGAATTCTTAAACAATATCACTGGATCTTAAGGATTTTAAATAAAACAAATTCACACATTGATATATAATATTATAATAAAAACCCTGAAAGTAAGGAAACAATCTTTTCAATCAGGCAAATTCCTTTATTCAAAGGAATAAAAGACTAAGAGCAGGCTTCTCATGAGTAACAGTAAACTCCAGAAGACAATAAAATCTGTTATTAGCCAGCTTGGGCTGCCATAACAAAATATCATGGACTGGATGGCTTGAACAACATTTATTTTCTCACAGTTCTGGAGACTGGAAGACCATGATTGAGATTCCAACAAATTCAGTTTCTGGTGAGGGTCATCTTCCTGGCTTACAAATGTCTGCACTTTGCCATGTCTTCACATGTAAGAGACATGCAAAGACACATGGTCCTTCTTTCCAATATGTTTTCACAAAGGTAGATGTCCAGATCCTCCTATAAGGGCACTAGTTCTTTTGAATTTAAGCCCCAGCCTTAGGGCCTCATTTAACTTTAATTATTTCCTAATAGTCATGATTCTAAATACAGTCACATAGGGACAGGGACTTGACTTATGAATTTGAAGAGAGGATGGACACACATGTCAGCACATAACTGAATGTATTTAAAGTGTTTAGGAAAAAATAACCATCTGCTAGAATTCTATACCCAGCCAAATTACATTTATCCTTCAGCAAGAAAACCAAAGTTAAGACATTTTCATGTAAAGTAAGAAAATGCCTACATCTAAACCATTGCTTTAAAAAAATCCTACAAAATAGTGTACTCAGCAGAAATTGCAAATGTATGAAAGGAATGACTAGAAAAAGCAATGAATCAACTAACCTAGTTTTAAAAAAAAAGTCACTCTTTCCTGTGTACTGGACACTGTCTGATTGACCAGGGATGCCAGAATGAGTAAAACAAAGCCCACACTTTGGTTTACACATAATTCACACATAATTCTGGTAAACAGCGAAGAAAGAACAAAGCAGAAAAAAAGGGCAGGGCTAAGGTTAGGGATTGTATTCCATGTTAAATTTAAATAGGCATTGAGTATTTTTAAATAACTATAGTGGTGAATTTTGAGGGTTTCATATCTGAAGACTAAGGCAACAAGGATCACTTGGGTCAGATAGGATTAAGAGGCTCAGGAATCAATACAGGGGAGCTGGAGTCCAGTTTCCAGGATTTCTCCATGTTGCCCATCTGCCACTTTCAGTGTGTCAGGGATCACATCTTACAATGGTAAGATGACTACAGTCCCAAAAGTCACTTACAGACTCAAGAAGATCTAGTGGTAAAAGTGGAATCACCTCTAACTTGTATTTCTTAAAAACAAAGAAACTTTTTCCTAAAGCCTCTTGGCAGATTTTCCCTTGTGCTCACCTGCCTGGTGTCACATGCCCATGTCTAAACCAGTCACAGGCAAGGGGAACAGGTCTTCAAACTGTCCAGATTTAACACTCCAAAGTGGGTAATGTGGAGAAAGGAAGACACCCAAGAGAGGGGGGAAAAAAATCACAGCTTTTCCAGAAAGGAAGAAAAACATGCCTACTGAGAAGACCACAAGATAATGTTTGCCCTGACTCATCATGTGTCTCAAAATGCACCACACAGTGGTGACTATGTGACACTGTGATCATATCTCCACACAGTGGAGCAGGATATGACACTGGAAATTTTTTAAAGGAACATCATGATAATCTAATGCTCTAAGTCCAACTGCTTTAACCAAAGCCCACAGCATGTTAACTCATCTGTATCTATTTCATTAATTCAATAACCAAAGTATAAGGAAAACAGAACCATCCAACTGCCTCCAAGTTAATCCCTAAAGAGAACAGAGCTGAACACTTGCCATGCATAGCCCAAACTGTGGTCAATTTATGCAGATATTTAAAGCTTCCCAGATGCCCCTATAAAAATTCTCTCTCTTCAGGCTATATAGTCACTTCCAGATTAGCTGAAATGTCAAAGAAATGTGCCTTTCACTAACTACCACTTCCAAATTATTTCAACATTATCAGATCAGAGAGAGGTTGTAGAAATGGCTGGCTAAAGTGAATTAAATGCTTTCATTTCTACAACGAGAAATTGAAGTTATGATAATGGAATTTTAGAGCCAAAAGGGACTTCTAAGACAGTATTTAATATGACTCCCACATTTTACAGATGAGACTTTGTACAAGTCAGTGGCACCACAGCTGGCAATTTGACAAAAGGAACCTTTTAAATATTGCTGTTACCACACTGTCCTGGGAACAGGAGAGAATATATTAATTTAACAGTTCTCAACCTATGTGGTAAGTCACAGACCCAAACTGTACATCCAATTTCAGGTTGATCCTGAACCCTCTGGAGCTCCTCTAGGGATACTTGGAATAAAAATCCACCATTACATTTAGTAACATAGTTCAGATAAATACAATGAGGTCATGATATGCCATATCATTATTTAGATGGAGGAAATAATTTTATACCAGTTTTCCACTTCCTCCACAATCCTCTTGCATCTTCCCCAACTAGTATAAATTCAAGAAATTCAATCTATTTTAAAAAGTAACCCAAGAAAAATAAAATAATCATGTCATAATGTAAGGTAAATAAGGGGGATCCTCTGCCTTCTCTCCTGTGCACCACTGTCTGCAGGTCCAGCAGAGCTCCTCATAGGAGGGAAGTCATGGATAAAGAGAGTCATGGAAGTAAATACATGGGTGTAGTGCTTTCAATTTATCAAGTTACTTTCAAAACTATCATCTCAAGCTCACAATCTGGAACCATCTAGGAAGGATTGATTTGATGATTACTATTCCCATTTTATAGATGAGAAAACATAACTCAGTGACTTGCCTGAGGTCATGGATCTAATAAAGAGTAAAACTGGGACCAATATCTGGGTTTCCTCATTGGTTTCTCACAATTAAACCAGTGGTCCACAACAGCTCCTCTTAGACTGGATGTAGCTATACCAACATAAACTCTTGTTTATATCCAGTGTACCTTCCAGAGCAAACATAACTGCCTTGTGGATTATCTGCTCACTTTCAACTGTCCACACTCCTTCCCTCCACTGGCCTGGAGAATAGCCATGCCTTCAAACAAATTGCCTCCATCCACATGAACTGTCCAGTCCACAAAAGCAGAAAGACAAGACCTTCTGCAGGCTAGCTGACCACAGTTCATCTGAAGGGTCTCCAAGTAAGACTGAGTAGCTTTTGCCTCACCTCCATCTGATCTGTGCTAAAGCCATTCCCTTTGTCTGGGCTAATCCGAAGGCAAGTGCAACCACTGTGTGATTTGTCTGCAGGCACTCCACTAACTTGGATCACTTTCCAGCTCATTTTAGCTAGGTAAATAATAGCTTGATATGTAGCACCTGCTAAGTGACATGAAAATGGAAAATGTTTTAAAGGACTTCTGCTTAATATCTTTTATACTACTGTAAATGTATGAAAATTTTATATCTGGGTTTTTATTACTGTTGATTTCTAAACTGACAGGGGAAAATAATCCAAGCTGGCACATTAATGAAACCTGATTTTTTTTCCTATGTTCTTCTCTTCTATTAAAAAAAAAAAAAAGAACAAAGCTAAATACACTTAAATAGTAAAAGTCACTCTAACACTTAAGTCTATAAGGATTAAACAGGAGATATTGAATTTTTTAAAATCTACTTTCTTACTTCACTCTTGTCTAGAAAACCCTATCGTTTTTTCTGACATGGTGGCACATCCAAACCCGGCCTTATGTTTTTAGGTTTGACCTCGTGCTGCCACTACTTGGTCATTTTTCAAATAATTGTGTTTTCAGAACTTTCAGAAATGTGCCTCCCAATTCCAAAGAACCATGACAATATAGAGAAAGATAGAATAGAAAAAGAGTACGAAGAACTGTGGGCATATGCCAGGAGAGTCCCTGTGGAGAACAGACGTGCCCTGGAGAAATAGTGCCAATATTAATCCAAGTCTCTGAAGTGGATTCAGCCCCACCAGTAGCAACAAAGAAGAGCTCAGCACCCTTCCAACGACGCTCTCACAGACTCTCTTGGATGAGTTGCTGTGGAGGCCCACATTCATCCAAGAGGTGGTGTCAGCAGTGGAATTAGTCACACCTGCCAGTGAATAGCACATAACAGCTGTACAGACACAAGTGAGTTATTGGTCTT